>VDFB02010630.1:0-14902 GCA_007258455.2 Sequoia sempervirens
TTTAATGGCATGATTCTCCTTTTTTTCTTGTGACATGTCCTCTTCTTGGAGGTGTCAGTGGGTTTTATGTCCTCCAAGAGTACAATATATTATCATGGAATGATGCAAATGAGGCATCCCATGAGTGACGATATGATACCCTTGACTTGTCCTTTGTTGGAGACATTAGGCACAATTCTCCCTAAGAAGATCTTTACATGAATGAAGCAGAATCCCCTTTAACAAAAACTTACATACATGATATTCAAAAGAATTTACAAAAGAATTACATTATGGTTCCCTATCGAAGTTTTCATGAGGATAAATTTGGTATAGAATGAGAGGCTAATATGATTCTCTCATTTTCCACCTCATTGGGATAACTCACCTAGTGGATAGACTAAGGTCCACTACCCCAGAGTGAGCATCATATGTTATGGAAAAACAACCCATTCTACATTGCGTTGGAATGGTTGTGCTTGATCCTTTTGTTTTCCTCTATTGGCCTTTGACAAGGTAGGATTATGAACATCTTTGTTTTTGTTAAATACTTAAGTGTCTTTAATGTCTAGGGTATGTGCAGGATCATGATGGGCCAAAAAGTGGCAATATGATGGGTATGTGGTTGACGACTATTTTTTTACCCAAAATTGATGAAATGAAAAGGGTTTTTAAAGGAGATTCTAAGATTTCCATAAATATAAAGTATTCTTTACTTTGAATTTAATAAGTCATTATTATTCATTTTCTATTGAATTTACAACTAAAGTCCTAATTGATAGGCTAATTGAAAAACATCTATAGCTTTCAAACGGTATCACATTTTTTGAATCTAAAAATATGCATCACATTCTATGCTTCATATAATATAGGATTAAAAAAAGAAAAATTGAATTTCATTAATTTTTGACCAAGTTAAGGTGGTCAGAAATACATGTTTTTATATTTTTTTAAAATTTGTAATAACAAATTCATAATTAATTATTTACTTGGAAAACAATTACAAAAAAAAAAGCATCACATCGAGGAATGAGTCATCTACTTATATATAGAATATTATAATTTTTTTTTATCATTTTATTGTGGTTAGGGTGGTCAGACATACACCTACTTACTTTTTACCTAAAATTTAAGTACCACTACATTGAAATTTCAAATTTTCACCAAATAGATTTTGTTTTTAAATTAAAAAACCTAGTAGTTTAGAAACTAAATTTAATTTTCTACAGATTCTATTGTTACATATTTTTGAAATAATATAGATAATTTATTCAAATTTATACGTCAAGTTGCCTAACTCTAACTTTTTCTAAATTTTGTGCCACTTAAGGGCCTATTTTATCCATGATGATCCTACACATACCCTCTACTTTAGTGTGATTTTAACATGGTGTCATCCTCTCACTAATGTGGGGGAAAATATAGTAATAGAAAAAAAATCCTTTTTCCTTACTTGATTTGGAAATAATTGTCATTGATTTAACCTAATCTTTCCTAGGTTGAAAGTTTTAATGTGTTGTAACACATTCACATTCATCTTGGACCCTCTTTTAATAAAATAAACTTTACTTGTGCCTTATTTAAGTGTTTTAAAGTATTGTAACACACTTTCACACTTATCTAGGGTCCTCTTAATTAATTGTGGTTAATTGGAGTTAATTAGCCCCTTTAATTCAAATTTAAGCCTTATTTGTGACACCTCTCAATGATCTATCTTGACACCTGTAATTAAAATTACATAAAATTTAATTGGGAAAAATCAAGGTCCTAGAAATTGGTGCTAGGACCCATTTTCCCTAGGTGACAAGGGTCCTACCTTTATAGGACCCTCATTTATTAGCATATTTCAAATGGGTTTTTAATGATCGTTTATCCCCAAAAGGTGAGGTCCTCGAAAATAGTGCCAAGACCCATTCGCCCTATGTGGTGAAAGGGTGCTCCCTTAATGAAGATCCCTTATTTGAATTTCATTTTGTTGTGAATTTAATAGTGTTTGTTTCTAGATTTGGTGTCGACTTGAATTTTTTGAATTTTAGGGTTAATCTCTTGATTTAGTATAAATAATGGGTTAATTTAAATTGTTTCACCTAACAATTTTATGAAGCATCCTAACAACTTTACAGGAGCATTATAGAGAACTTCAAGAGAATTTTCAAGTACATTTCAAGGTAGATTATCAAGAGTTTATTGCAGAAATTCAAGATCATTTCATCATGTCAAGGGTTTAGTGCATTCATGCAAGTTGTTGAGCTAAGAAAGTTGATGTAGCATTGAAGATCTATTACAAGAATTGTTCACATCTTATTCAAGGTTCAAGATCTACATTCTACATGGCCACTATATGTTAGTTTGCAGATTTTCATTACAAGACAACGTCCAAGGTATCAACATTGCATCATTTCATGTTCATGCTTCAATTACATCATTTCATCATTTGGTTTAATTATCTACAAGGGGTTTGACTTAGGAAAACCCCTATTCACTAAAAATCAACAATTTTTCTTCCCTTGAGTGTGTATTTGCAAATTTGTAGGTTGAAGATCAAGTGTAGAAGAAGTTTAGATTTTAAAATTGTCAAATTTTCCAAGTTACAAGATTGACCTTCAAAGTGCAAGAACAAAGAAGTGAAGCTATATAATTATGTAAGATTTTTGAGAGGTAACAATCGAGAATTTGGGAGTATAGATATCAAGGAAAATAACCTATATCTTGATTTCAAAAACCCTAATAGGGACCCATTCACCACTAAAGACGAATGAGTCCTTTGTGCCCTAAAAATATGCTTTTTGTAGCAAGGTATACACCTCTTTAAGCTCTAAAATTTCTCCTCATAGTTGCTATAATAGTTAGGGTGAATTTTTGTTTGTTATTTATATCTTTTGGACCTCATATTTGCATAAGTTATAGTAATTTTGTGTGGAGAAATTCTAGTGGTCTATCTTGATCTTGATAAGCCCTAATTTTTCCACCTCATCAAGGTTAAGGGAATAACACATAATGAGAAAGCAAGAATGATCTAACATATAAATATGTATTATTAGCACCATCAAAGTCTTCAAACAATAAATCCTCACCAAGATTAATAATATCATCATGTACTATAAGAGAAGGCAATGAAATGGATTTGATACAAAGAACTATCCTCATAATGTATTCTATCATTGTAGAATGCATTTGGACCTATGTAAAATCATTAGGAGTACCCATAGGGTCAAGATGAGATTAAAAGGACTATAAACACAAATAATTTCATCATGATGTATAAGATGCAACATCAAATCACTATCCCTAGACTCATCATAGGATGCATTGAAATGATATGAGTTTAAGGGTATAGAAATAGAGCTATGATTATAAGTGGAAGGAATGACATTACATGGATCAACATCACGCATTGGAAATGTCAATGTTGAAGTAACCTAAATGTAAATAAGGATTTCAATAGAAAAAAATATCATTGCCTCATTAATTTTTTTCATAATATTTGTAAGTGTTGTTGATGGTCTAGCCTATAGGTATTATAAATATAAAGAATTTTTTTAGTAAAAATCAATGTATTCAATATTGCTTCAACATTTTCTTCTTTTAATGGTAATGCATTTGATACTTGTAAATAACTTTTTGTGTAGGTCATTATACCATGTACATGGTATGCTACAAAGAAATTATAATTTGATAATGCATTATTTATTATTGTTGTATTCAAATATATATCATAGAGATAAATAATGTTAGATGATAGCAAAGCATTGTCATGTGTGATGCCTTGTTTGTGTGGTTGGAAGAGATGCTTGTTTAATGTAGGTATGGTAATACATGGTGTTTGAATATTTTAATGTATGCCATTTTGAAGAGTCCACTTAGCTATTGTTTCTAACCATATCGCTTCTTCTGTGATTTCTATTTTTAATTGAAAGTTTTTTTGTTACGATCGTGCTTAACAAAATAATGTTTCAATTCTTGATGTGCGAGAAAAAGTTGGGTAAGTTAACCCATGCTAATCTACACCTAACAATTCAAATGAAAAGTTATGTATTGTAAGCCCTTGTGATATTTGTATTGTTCAATAACATACTAATTGTACTCAAAATTGTTTTCGAACAATATGTAATACCCCTCCATTGTGGATATTTGGATCGACAATGTTCTTGTATGTCTGATTATGCTTATGATGTGACTATGGAACTCAGTGATTATTTGATCGTGGAATATTTAGTGATGTGTATGTTATATTGAAATGTGATGATTGTGTTTGATTATGCTTTGACTTTTGAACTTGATTACTTGTGATCGTGATTGTTAAATGATGTGAAAGTTAGATGTTGATGTGATTTTTATGTATTCTGATGTTATCTTTATGACATGTTTTGGAGTAACCTAGAAGATATTTGATTAAATGATGTTTTATTCTATTGATCATAACTTTGATGTTAGATGCACCAGTTAGTGATACTATATTGGTGAAAGGGGTGGATTATATCACTCGCTCGTGAGCGCCCTACAACTCCGAGATTCCCTCTTCATGGTGTGTTTGATCATATTATATGTATATTGAACGTTCGACATGCTCTTTGTTGCAGGTTGACAGGCACATGACATCGACTCCACCTAGCTTCATAGGTTTGAGCGTGTCCATTTACCAACGGTAATTGATTGGGAGATAGTAGCTAGGTTTTCCACCCAAGTCGTCACCCTAGTCATAGCATGTGGTCGAGTTGTCGATAGGGTTAGTTGTCTTAATTTGGCCAATTTTCCCTTAAGTATTTATTTAATTTTGAGTTTAAAGTTTATTAAATGCTAGGTGCAGTTTAATTGATGATTAAATGTGTTTAGTTGCAATGTTGAAATGTGATTTAATTTATTGATTTATTTGATTTAATTAATAAAATAATTATTGGGTTATTGATTGATTGGATTAATTAATTAAATTAAATTGAGTTTAATGGTTAATGGGATTAATGGTGATTTTAATTAAAATAGTTGTTTTGACATTAATATATATATTTAGATTCAAATTTAAATTTGAAATGGAAATTATATTGGACATTAAAATTTAATTAAAATAAAAGTAAAAATCTTTCCCGAATAGTTACGATTAAATTTAAATAAATAAATGATAATATGTTTTAATTTCACTTTTGAAAATTAAAGATGAAATATATTTTTTGTAACTTTTGAAATACTTATGTTTTAATGAGAATTTGGAAAATGCATGAAGTTGAATTAAAAATTAGAAATTGGAATTTGAATTAAAAATTAGAAATATTCCCATGTTTTTAAATTATATTTTGTGAGTGGGAATTTTAGGGTTTTGACTAATTTGGGAAGAAAACCCTATTTTTGGATAAGGGAATATCATCTAAGTTTAATCTTTTCAATTTGGAGAAATTGGCTGGGCTATGGTTTTTGGGCTTGGATTTGTGAAGAGGATGGAGATTTTTTCTTGAGCTGGATCCAAGGAGGAATTGGAAAACACCATTGTGGAGGCTTGCAAATCTTGGAGAAAAATCAGGTTTCTCATGCTCTTGCCTTGTTCATTTTGAAAATAGATTAAATCTTTGTGATGTATGTTTGAAAATCCTTGTTGGCTATGAGAAAATCTTTGAAATCTTGCTTGGATTCAAATCAAACCCATGAAAATTAGTTTTAAAACTAGCAACACAAAACTGAGAAGGATTCAAATAAAAAGATTTAATTTATTTGTCATTTGGGGAAAAACCCAGAAAATTCATCATGTCATTTGCTTTAAATCTTTCTCCTCAATCTTTTCTTCAAGAAATTTTCCCAATTTGGGCTGTGAAATGATATATTTTTATGATGAACCATTTATATTTTTGCATATAAAATCATTGCAACTGGAAGTTTTGTATTCAAGAGGTTGCTGTGTAAAATTTTGTTCTGGTTTTTTTAACTAGACCAAGGTTTTGATTTTTGTTTTATTTTCATTTTTAAGCGAAATTATAAAAAAAGGTATATAAAATAAAATATTGTGGGGGCTGCCCACAGCCACCCCCCCACCCATGGGGGCGCTGGCTGTGCAATGCTCCCCATGGCTGGGGAGAGGGTTGCAAGCAGCCACCAATAGGGTCGGGGCCCTGTGTGAGGCTGCGTAGCAGCCACATAGGAGCGCATCCCCTGTTGGGGCTATGTAGCAACCAAAAGGGTCTTGGGCCTTTGGTTTTTTTTTAATATAAAATTTGTTTATTAAAATTTTATTAATTTTATTAAATTTCATTTTATAATATATATTTAATATTGATTTAAATATATATATAATATATATAATGGGAATATATATTATATTTAATGTAATCTCGTCTTAGCATTAAGAAATAAAATAGAATTTTAAATTGGGGTTTTTAAATAGAAATATTTAAGAGAATATTTATATATTAAAATATGTTCTATTTAAATATATTTGACTAAGGAGTTGATTTTTATCATCTAGTTGAAATAAATGGAGCTCTTTTAACTAATCAAATTTATTCAATTTGGTTTTAATTGGGAAGTCTCAGGATTTTAAATGATATTTTAGAGGCATGTTTATAAATGATAATTTGAATATCTTAAAAATAGGAATTAATCAAAATTGATTATCGCTTTAGTATGGAGCAAATGTAATTGACGTTTGACAAAAGGATTTATTTAAAATATTGATTTTGATTAATTTATTTATCCTATGATGAATATAGGTTAAGCAATTTGATTAAATGATTATTTATTAAAATATCTTGATTTTGAATGTAATCGTAGAACTTAGAGATAACGAATGCTTTATTTAATCAGATAGTTTTAATCATTAAATTTTTTATTATGGAACATAGTGAGGAGCTTAGAGGTAATGCATGATTATTTTAATCAGATATTTTTATTTATCAAAAGCTCAATTTATTTATAATTTAGTTTTGATTATTACGGATAATCGTGACAAATGAAATTGAAGGGATAGATTTAAATATAGATAATTGTAAGATGATTTTGATTTGAAATAGAAGCAAAAATGGAATTTATATTCAAATGGATTATTTAGAACGTTGAATTTTTAATAGTCAATGATTTATTTTAAAAGGTAGAGTCTAGATAATCAAATGCTTTTATTTTGAAGATTGATTTTTAATAAGATACAAGATTGGGAAACGAAATATAAATTACTGATATAGATTCTTAAATGTCAACAATGTGATTTAAGTATTTAATATGTAACAGGATATACATCGAGTGTGCACTATTAAGTATAATTGTTGGAATGAATTTGTGTACAAGTAGAGATAAGATTTAGTTGATTTATTAATGTGAAATTGAAAGAATGACTAATTTATTTGATCTAATTGTTTTGTTAATCAAGCGATTTTATTTGATATAATGAATCATATGAGATTGAGTTGTTTGACTTATTGCTATAAAGAGTACTTTATTTAATCCAAATTTTTTATAAATCAAGTGGATTTATTTACAATATATGGTTGTGAGACGAAGAGTTATTGTTTGGTTTAAATCCAATTCAATGATGTTATTTATTGAAATGTCTTGATTTTGGAATATGGTTGTGTAATTTAGAGTAAACGATCTAATATTTGAATGTTTCTATGCCGTGAAAAGATATGGGTTCAATTGATTGGATAAATGCAAGTCATGAATACTATGTTTGATTGGATTTAGGAAATCCAAACAGTAGCTCACTTCATTGTTTGAAATGTTCTCAGTGGTTAATTGTTCATCTTTGATGTTGTGGAATTAGTGTGGATGTTTTGAAAGTCTTCCAGATAGGAGTTCATTTACTGGTATGGGTTGATGTACATGAGTCACTTTTGATGTGTTGTGGAAAATGTGTATAGTTACACTATGTCATTTCGCCCGGTTTTCACATACGGGGATGATTTGTGCCTCCTTGGGAATAGGAGAAGGTTTTGTAATATGTGCCTCCTTGGATGGAGTGGTTTTGGAATGTTGTTTTCCTCTAGTGTTTGGAGTGGATTTTGTGACCTTGTTTACCTCCAGTGTTTGGAGAGGGTCTTAACCTTGTTGCCTCCAATGTTGGAGTGAGTTCTTGATTTGTTACCTCCTTGAATGGAGAGGTTGTATTTATCAGGATACCTATTGTGGTTATTATCATGTGTGTTGTCATAGGAGAGTGGCTTGGAATGGGGGCCAACGCACAAAGTGGTGCCACAGATAACCCTTTGTAAGTTGTTTAATTCAGTGATAACTAAATGAAATTTTTAGAAGCCTAGGTTGCATCAAACATTAAATAAGATAAATGATGCCTTGCTCATGGACCCAAGGGCTTGTTTTAGACTTGGGATGAGACGGGAAGGCTTGGAATGGCAAGATCATCTATCTCATCTTCACAAGAGGTATTTGGTTCTGCATGAGTAAGCATGGGTGCTAGGATTTCGGTAGAGGCTACCAGGATAACCCATGGAGTGGGGGTCGGGGCCTAGGAAGATTCCCAGAGGATATCCCTTGATGAGCTATGCAATGACACTCTTCTTAAGTCAACAGTTTGTATTTGATATTTGTGACACTCTTGATCTATCCTATGTCTGGAAGCAATGTAACCAATGTTGGTGTTGTGAGAGTCATATCTTGAGTTGTACGTATGACCTTTCAATTTCATGTGATGTGGTACTTGTATTTATTTCATATCAATTTTGTGTAGCCTGTGTCTAGTGGTAGATGGTCTTGTGTAGGAATTCCTTGTTACTATCTCCTAGCATGGAGGAAGTGGAACCTTTTGGATTCCACACAGTTGGGTGGCATGCTTCTTAAATCTGTTGGTTCTTCTTCTCATTCGTGTGATCGTGATTTCCAGTGGAGAGCTCGTGGGATGCAGTGTCTTCTCACGCTTCATTCTTTAGTTGTTCTTGTAATTTTGTTACCCCTCATATGTTATCGAGGGATTAGGTGCACGTAATATATATAATCAAGACTTGTTGGTTACCTCATTGGGAATGGAGTATTTATAATCATCATTGTGGATATGTTGGCCGGAACCATGTTGAAAGTGGCTATATTCTGGATATGAAACTTTTAATTATATAGAATGGAATATGTGAACTTTTATTTTGTTAAGCTCAAATGCCTCATTGTAGTTTTAATCTGTTTCACGATTTGGTTCCAAATGTAAGCATTCTCACAACATACGGGATTCCGTTGAGGAAATATGGTTAGAATGAACTAGTATGTTACTTATTTCTAACTTACACTTCAGTATAATTTAGTACCCAAAAATAGTTAGTTTGTTTATTGAGCAGCATTTCCTAAGGGTGGCGTTACATTGCAATGTTTTAATTTAGGAATTTGGTTTTAGAGTTTGTTTACAGCAGAGTATTGAGGTACAAAACCATTTGTTAATGTATGTTTATTGGTTTTGTATCGATGGTTTTTAACCGAGATTTTTAATATATGACAATCATTGAATTTCAATGTCATACATAATTTCCTATGTCAACATCATTTGTAACAGAATTTCCCCATCTAAAACTATGAAATACAGCATCTCATATTGTGAGAACACTTTTCCTATAAATATGATAACCTCCTTTCAATTTTCAAAAGAATTTAAAATTGACCACATCAATCAAAATTTCCTTGCATGCTCAAAGGGAAGTACCCTAAGAAAATGCCCTAAAGAAGTGACCTAATGTAGGAGGTGTTAGCTGTTCGAAACAGTTGATTTTTAATGCCAAGCATATAATATTTCTCCTCCATTCTCACTTACATTCCATGTACTCCTTGTATGATTTAGGAGTCTTAGGATTAGATTTTCTATTTTTTTGATATCAAAAGAAAATGTAGTTTGTTCAATTTTACATCTGCATTTCTGACAATATTTCAAGGTGGTCAACTTTCATCCCTAATATCTCATGAAGAATAATGACTGAAGCAAATACCTTTTGCACAAAAAATTAGTGTACCTAGATGAGCTTATATTTCTAGTAGCAGCCCCTTATAAGTTATTTTGATATTTCTTCAAAGTGGTGACTTTGAGAGCCTTGATTGGTGCTAAACATGTGTAGTTGTAGAAATTCCTGAGTGAGCCACTTTGGTATTTAGTATTTTTTACCACATATTAAATTTTTGTAAGTTTTTTGTTCCAATACATTCTTGGGTCAAGTTTCTACATTCCTTCTCAGTTTCAAGCTCCCAGGATAAGTTATGATGGGTTATTTAATCATTTTCTAACTACATAGCTGAAATGGTGTCCCGAAAAGTTTCAAATTTTCAAAATTTAAGGACAACCCATTTCTCGTTTCAGTCTAAAACCTCTACCTATATTTTCATCAAAAATGGGGGTCATATAATACATTATTTTAATGTACTTCTATTGCAACAAACACGTCCCGGGGGCTAGTTTACAAAGGAGACACCTGATTCTTAATTGCTGGGAAAATTTTGAGAAAATGGGTTTTCTCTAAATAATTGATTATGGATGCACACAAAAATTATTGGCTCTAGGGGTGATCATTTGTATGCAATGAATTTTTTCCATTTGGACTGCAGGCATAATTAATATTTGTATGTTTCTAAAGTTACAAATACTTATGTTTAAAATATTTTTGAATATTTTAAACATTATATAAATATGAAAAATGCATTTAGGGAAATTATAAAATACATTTCAAATGTTCTAGAGGAAAAGAAAGTTTAACTAATACTTCTGATTGGTCTAAAGGCAACATTCACAACTTTCATAGTTGCACGACAATTTCATCGCCCATCGCCAATTTTGAACGAAATTGGAGGAAGCAATCAAAGTTGCAATGTTTTCCATCGCCCATCACTATTATAGGTTACCTCTTCCACAACGAATCCAAGATGCATGATGTTTTATCTCCCATCACTAATTTCTCATTATTTTCTCTACTGCATCAAAGATGTACGATGGTCTCGAGAAAAGTTCAAAGTTTATGCATGGCAACAGTGGGCTGGTGAACTACAAAAATATTTAATGAAGATTTTAGAGAAAATGAAAAATTTCTTAAATGTTTGTTGAAGTGCAACTTTTAATTCTTCAATATTATTAGTTGAAAACTTCACACACGGTAGTACAAGCTTCATCGCTCACCTCTATTTTGAGTTGGAAAATCAAATGCAAATCAACAATGGAGTTGTTAAAGGAAGATTTTTGTTTTCAATCTCTTTCGTATGATGGATTGAGGTGTTTTCCTCTCCATTGAGGCATTTTGGAAGTCTTCTAGGCAAGATTGTAATTGAGTCTTGCTTGTAGAATGTAATCACGTTTTTGAGCTTCTAAGCATCTTTTAGGGGTCCATTTGAGCTCAAATTCTTTTTTGTGTTTCAAATTTGTCCCTTGACCATTCCCAATGCTTGGACAGGGCTTCTAAGTGTATTTGTGATGAATTTTGGTTGTCAAGCAGCTACAAAAATGCCCCTTTGTCCAAAAAATGACCTACACATTTTCTATGGCTATGGCTTCCAAGATTTATGGTGCAATAGCACTTGAATGTAATGTAGTTAGGCCATTGAGTTCCTCGATGCCCTATCATTGATCTCTGTTATGTTGCTTCATTTTCAAATCCTATCAATGATGGGTGAGATTTCCTTTCTTTGTCATTCATCGCTAATAGATGTTGCCTCTTCCTAAGTGTATTAGTGATTAGCGATCAGTTGTTTGCTTGTTAGGCATTGCAAATTAATTTTTGTTGTTCAAAATGTATTTGAGATGTGCGATACAGAATATTGGAGTAAAGAATGTGGTGGGCCTAGGTGAAAGAATTTTAAAGTTTTCAAAATGTTTAAAATGATGTTAGAGACGGTGATTAAGTGAGGAAGATATTTTGATAAAATATTTTCATGTAAAACAAAGGGGCGAAGAGCTTTTATGCTGGGAATTAATTTTAAATGTGTAAAGTAAAGGTGAAAAAAAGGACTCAAGTAAAAAAAATTGCCTGGAAATGTAACAATTGTAGCCTTCATATTTTTTATAAAGAGGTAAATATTTCAAACATAAAATGAAAATAAAGAAGGGCATAGTTAAATAATTCTGTAAAGTGAATATTTTATTCACTATGCAAATTATTTTTGTTGGAGATGAGTTTTTATGAAGAACACCATTTTCACATAGTTGGATGAAAAATGAACAGAGGAGGTGAAGTATTTTGCAAGTAAAGGCATTTCCAGCATGGGTTAAAGGTTGAATGGAGAGAATGATGAGTTTTCACAAAGAGGAATATTGTTTTGTTACAAGGAAGTGTAGTGAGGAGCAAGAAAAGAAAGAGCAAGTCGAAGATTCTTCAAAAAGAAAAGGTAGTTGAAGATTCTTCAAAAGGAAAAAGGTAGTTGAATATTAGTGAACCTAAATGTGCCACATGTCTTCTTCAAATGAAAATTTATGGTTTTTGTTTTTCCTTAAGTGTTATCTTTCTGCCTCATTCTAGAGAGGTTGTTTTTTGTAATTAATCACAAAGAACATTTTTATGAGAATATAGAGCATTTTAGAGTCAATTTTTAGGGTCTGAGTTTGTCAATATTTATATATGTTTGATTGCAATATTGGAAAAAAATGTTGAATGTTTCAACTTTGATACTATTTTACTCTCCTATGTACTGGTTTTATAGATTATGAATAATACAATCAAGGTTGTCTTATTTGTCTCTATCAATTTTTGATGGATGTGTGGCTCTATTCTTGTTTATTTATTCAAATAATTAATGTAGGTAATTGAATATGGCTGTAAATTTGCATTGAACAAAGTGCTAGTATGCTAGTAAGAAGTAAAGGTTAAAACACAATGTTGAAATACTATAATGCAACATTTCAGAGCTTCATATACTACCAGGTGTGAAAATTATCATCAGATTATGTATGTGTTTGAGTTGACTTCGTTCCTAGGATGAGGCACTGATCTAAGTGTGCTATTCATGTTACATTTGTTGGCTAATGTAGCAGCTAATCATCTTTTAAATTAAATTCACTTATTAGTATGAGTTTGTTTATGTGTTGAGCTCATTTCAATGAATCACATCTCTCATGTTTAAATGAGACATTAGTGTCTAGGTCAACTAAGCCTTTATAATATTGTGTCTATTAAGCATCTAAAGGAGAAAGATTTGTTTATAGTGTATTTGATACTTTTGCACACAAGTATATATAAATATACTAATTGGGACCACCCTCCCAAGTTTAATAGAGCTTGAAGTGTAGGGGAAAAAGGGGTATTTTATTCACTCTCCTATTCCTTGGCCATATGAATCTGTTGAGTCTGAATATGAGAGAGTGGCTAATCTTTAGGACTCATTGCATCTGTTGATTTGGGAGCCAACAAATTGGTGACTCTACTAGGGAGAATTTAGAAAAATCAAATGGAAGATCATCGTTCCTTAAAGAGTCAATCAGTTTGTTGATATGTAGTTTTGGGTTAGAATGATCCAAGGATCTAGATACTTAGGAGATTGCTGCAATGTTTTTGATATATTCTTGAATTTTGGTACTTTGCTAGTGGAGAGAACTCATAAATAGATAGATCTTAGAAGAAGCTTTATGCTCCTTGAAGATATTTTCCTGTTTCAAAGAGGTGGCAACTCTATGTAAGTTCCTACATCATTAGAAGAGTTGGTTGTAGTAGTTCTCAAGTATTTTTCTATTGTAATATCTTTGTATGAAATTTTTCAATAAAAATTCTATTTAATACTATCCCTTATTCAGTATTTAAAAATACTAGTAGAAAGGGAAATGAGAAAGTAAGATATTCTAAAAAGATTTGTTGAGAAATTAGCAATAGAGGGAACACAATTTTATTTACAAATATGTATTGTTGTCCTAGTTCTCCCTCTACAAGTTGTAATATCATGCCTAGAACACAACCATGTCTTCAAATAAAGGTTTTCACTAGTGAAAGATATGACCCTTTAGATTTTAGTAAAATTCAAGGTTACCCACATTCTATCCCAAGAAGAATTAATGAATGTTTGCATAAGTTTAGAGGAGGTTTTGAAGAATTAGCATCACAACATGTACAAGGTTTCCTTCATGTAATGGAAGATTTTCAAATAGTAGAGGAAGATGTTGTCATGATTATTTTTGTACTAACTTTAGAAGATACTATTGAATATTGGTTTCTAGTTAACCAATGCATTCTATATGTTCATGGAAAGAGCTTGAGAAACTGTTCATGGATGAGTTTAGTGAAGTGAATGATGAATGCTTGTCTAAAGGATATGAAGAGAAATCTGAAAATGAGGTTGAACTTATGTCATCTATGGATACATTGTGTGATATAGAAAGATTGGAGGGTGAATCCATCTATGATTTTCATAATAGATTAATGAAAGTTCTACTTGATATACCAGAATCAAAAAAACCTTATGATATAATTTGCATTAATTTGTTCTATGAGAATTCTGAGCTAGGTTTGAGTACTATGCCAACTCATTTGAAGCCTCCTAATCTTAAATGAATATATCAATGGCTTTGAGTAATTGAGGAAATTATAGATAAATATGGAAGTAATCTCCTAACTCAATTATGTGATGGTACTTTTGCAAGACTTGGTCCAATAAATGTAGATGGTATAGTAGAAGACAAGAATGATGCATTGTTTGGTGATGAGGAAGTTGTTTTTGAATGATGGTCATAAAGAGATAGATGAAACATCTAAAGTTTTTTTTATTTTCTTTGAAAATATAGAAGGCTGCAATGATGGAGATGATACTAAAAGTATTTTCTCTTCTATGGATTTTGAATATATAGTTGAAGATCATGTTGATTTTTAAGTTTCATGTCTTCATGATGAGAACAATAGTGTTGTAAATGAAATTTTACAACCAACTAAAAATCATTCTTGTATGGGTGATCATGATGATTTCATTTATATTTGTAGCCTTGGTGAATGTGATTCGTCTCATGAGGAAAAAGTAGAATTAATCTCTTAAAGTGGAAAGTGTTCCAACAAGGAAAATG
>VDFB02010631.1:0-26490 GCA_007258455.2 Sequoia sempervirens
TTTTGAAAATTTGGAAAAGCCTTCAATTCTTGCTCTCGTCATTTTCTGGGATGCTGATGAATTATACGCATCTTTTTTTATATTTTTCATATTTTTCTTCATCTTAAAATTTTGTTACTATGAAAATAATATACTTCATCTATGTTGATGGTACTATTATATTGTATGACAATGTTTTCCAATTCTATTTATATAATTTATGCAGGTTTGGATTCCATCAACCTCCACGCAATAGCGTAAACCATCTTCATCTTCATAGCTTTGCTCTTCCTTACACACCAAGGTCTGTAGCTTCCATGCAAGTATTTAATTATGCATTAGTTTTTTCAATTTATTTTTTGATTAATACCATCAACATTATTAGTTGTATCTTTTTTATTTAGAAGAAACCCACTTTTATATTCAATCAAAAAATCATGTGGCCATTTACAACAATAAAATGCCCAGAATGGAAAATAAAAACAATAAAGTGCCAAATTATCAAACTTGTAACAAATACCTTATTGATATACTAATAAGAGAACTTAAGATTTTTTTTTGGTTGCTTGTTTTTTCATTGTAATTTGAAGTATCTCTTACTTCCGTTGAAAAATGTTATAATACTTGTTGGGTTTTAAGCTTTTTGATTTTACGTACTGATATCTCTGCTTTATATTTACTATGCATTTAGACTTTTCAATTTTTTGTCATTTGATAGAATAAATGCAGTTAGGTTTTTGATGCTTTATAGATTGTGTCAATGCTTATAGTGTATTTAATACCTTTGAAAATTGACACCATTTTACTTTTTCTGTCTACCTTGAATTCTTAGGTTGGTGCATTCGATTAGAAATTGCTCTTATGGGTAAGGGTTTTAGTTATCCCTGCTGATGTTGGTTGGACTTAAGATTTCACCATTAGATGGTCCACTATCGTGTTATTTGTTTGTTTAATTTCTTTCAAATACAACTATTGCTGACAATAATTGTGTGATGATCTAGATTTCACTATTTTTCTCTATAGCTTTTGTAATTATTTTCCTAGAACTTTCAAATATTAAGTTGTTTGATGGGATAATTTGCAATTAGGGTTTTGAGGCTTTTCTGATTAGCACTATAGGATACAAGCTTTTACTGTTTGATTATTTGTTACTTTAAAAAAAAAATCATTTTGAAAACTTGAATTTTTGTGTCTATATTGGAGGTTTACCATCTGTGGCAATGCTCATAGTGTGTCATATTTTGCTAATAATGTTTTCTCTATTTCTTTATATGTACGAGGACTGAAGTGTTTTATTCTCTGTTCATGCTTTTAAGGTAACATGACATCCTTGATTTACTATCTACCCATAACTTATAACTTTTGTTTGTTTGATAGTAAATGAGGGCTTTACTTCCCTCATGTATTTTATCGATTATTTATTTACTTTAAACTTTTTCTGGTATTTGGTAGGAAAAAATCTGTTAAGGCATAAGGGTTTTAGTAAGGTTCCATTTCTTTTGGGGTTTCCCATCTGCAGCAATGCTTTTACTGTTTCAAATTTCATTCTCAACAATTCGCTCTTCATTCTCAGCAATTTGCTGTTCTCTATTTCTTTATATGTATGAGGACTGAAGTGTTTTTAATCTCTATTATTGCTTTTAAGGTAACATGACATCCTTGATTTACTATCTACCCATAACTTATAACTTTTGTTTGTTTGACAGTAAATGAGGGCTTACTTCTCTCTTGTACTGTATTGATTATTTATTTACTTAAAACTTTTTCTGGTATTTGGCAGGAAAAAATTTGTTAAGGTATAAGGATTTTAGTATGTTCCATTTCTTTTAGGGTTTCCCATATGTTGTGAGGCTTTTACTGTTTCAAATTTCGTTCTAAGCAATTCGCTGTTCATTGTTGTTAGGATTTTAGTTTTTTGATATCATTCTATTGTGAGCAGAGTTTTGTGCTCTAGCTCACTTATTATAAGTATATGGCTAGACAAGGGATATGTATTGATTCGAGACTCTCAATTACTAGTAGATGGCTTCTATTTTGACTTTGTGATTTCTAAATGTTGATGAAGTTGGTATGTTAATTTTGTTGGGGGTTAAATTTAATTTTTGTATGTATGGCAGTAAGAGAAGCGAGAGCATCACAAACTGAAGGGGGTAGGGTTCGAGGTGGCAGTGGATGAGGGGGTCGTGGATTCTCTGCCCAAGTTGCATTTTAATAATGAAAATCTTGTAAACCATAGGATAAACAGTTCCCTCCATTCCTGTTGGGATTTTTGACAAATGCATTATTAGGCAATAGAGAACTGAAAACATAACTCTCCTTCAAGTTAATTTTGCTTGAACTGACACTCATGCATTTTTGCAAGATTCTAGAAAGGATTAAAGTTGCAAAACAATTTAATGACATCACAACTCAATTGGAACAAGTCCTAAGTATTCTAACATGTGCTCAACTTGAGATATCAAATGAAGTTCAAGAACAGGTAACAGGTTAAAACCATTAGGTGTTACAATGTTTTGTTCATTAATAATGCAATTCCCTTTTGATATTTATATGACTTCTAAAATTTACTTGTTAAATAAATTTTATTAATCAACATAGAACGGTATTGCTTTTTGTATCTTTTCTAGCATCAGGTTTGAGTCTTGAAGCATGCTCCTATTATTTCATCTTGGGATAATTTGTTTTCAATGTATATAGTGGCTTAAATGAGACATTCCTATTGTCATGGTAAGCTTTAAGTTTGATTTTTCTCAACTCTTGTTGTACCATTGGTCATTCACAACCCTCAATATCATTCGTAGGAGTAATCAGTTGTTATTGGGAATGTTTTGGGCTGATTGTAGATTCGCAAGCAAACTTGGCAATTGACATTTGGAGAGTTTCATGTTGGATTTTCAGAATTTATTGCTGATGTTCATCACCATTTTTGGCTAGACTGGAGTGCCACTTTCTGGAGGAGACTATCAATATTATTTCCAGCCATCACAAAGCCCAAGGTTGCTGATATATATGTTCTTTCTGCATATTTTTTGCTAAGTTTGACACATTTTCTTGGAGCACTTGCTCTATGGGAGATCTGTACAATTATGTAAGGGTTTGGAGGTCTCATATCTTCCCAAGCTGATCACCCCTCATTTATTGTTGATCGCCTTATTTGGAGGGCTGATGCATGATTTTATGAAGGTGTTAGAACTTTCAAGTAGTCCATGCAAGGTTGTAGAAGCATTCAGAAGGTTGTACCAAAACATAAATCATTTCCTTATTAAAATTATTTGGTTTGTGTAAAGCAGATTTGCATAACTCGGCTCCATATCTGCATCTTTTGTAAGTAGATTTGATATTTGCAAACTTAAAAATATTGCTTCATTGAATTTATGTCCACACTGTACTTTTGCAATTAATCGAATATGAAATATGGAGTTTACTGTGATGTCATGTACTACTTTCATGCTTCTCCAACAATATATTCTTCAGTGTCACACAGATTTGATCAATCATTTCCAGATATTTTTTTCCAATCTTAATCTGTTGTTCCAATTTATTTTGCTCACCAAAATTTCAATACGCTCATCTTAGTATTTTAGCAAATTCCTTCGGCAGGGACTCAGCACATCACGAGATCTTGTTTTTTCCTCAAACTTGATGTTTTCTTGTCCTTTATTTTTCTTGCTTCTATATAATTCATGTCTGAATTTGCGTTGGAGGGTTTACATTTCCTTATAGTTTAAAATTAGGGCACAATGGAAAATTTGAGCTAGTGTTGTTTGTGGATCTCGTTCCTTCATTTAAGTTGTGCAATGCGTGTTTGGAGTATTTTAAAGTGACTTATGGTCTTCTAATCATGTGCAGGAAATTCTATTCTACAAAATTCCTTGTGAGGCAATGGAGCTATATCGGAACTCTGTGGAATCATATTGGGCATCCCTTGAGGTTGTAAGAATTGGAATCTCCTTTAGTTGTCTTAAAAATGCATTTTTTGTAAAATTTATTATTGTTTGTCTCTCAATGATTATTTCATTTCTTTCCTCTTATTCTTAATAGTTAAAATCTTTCTTCTAAATAATAATTCTCATTGAATATAATGATAATGGGATGTTGCCGAAGGAGAGCATGGAAGACTAAACTATAAGGTATGCTTTCAAACCAAATACTTTACTCTGGTTTTTGTATTTTGCTCTAACTAAATAGGAAAATACAATAAAGCAAAGGCATCGAAAATAAACTTACCCTATATATTAGTCTCTAGGTAGATATATATCCTTGATAGGCCCAAACTCTCTCTAAAAGGTCCACAGAGATCATCTGCCCTGCATGGGAAGCAAACATGTTAAAGCAATTCCAAATTTCTAGATAGACATAAGTTTAACTATAAAGGTATTTTTATCGAGACATACAAATTGAGTGCATAGAAGATACCATAAGGTAAGATGCACATAGTATATTTGATGATCACAACATACAAGTTCTCACAAGATGCAATGATCCTACCATAATCAAGTGATAGACATCTAAATGATATATATTGCATTTCTCAATCTCCTTTTTGCTACAATTCTATAAACATCAGTGGTTCTCCAAGTTTTTGGGATAGAGGGATGGGGTTTTAGAAATGACAAAAAAAAAATCTTAAATTTTTGGTATGCAGGAGGACAGTTAATAAAAAAATATTAAAAATATTTAGATTGAAAATTTTAAATCAAGTAGCTTAATGTTAGTGAAAAAGAACATATCCAAGAAATTACAATCCATGATGGTTTTTGGAGCAAAAAACTAACCATAGCATATTGTAAGAGTAGATTATATGTCAGCTGCTAGAAAATTGATGGATACCTAGAGTTCTGCTACAAACTCCTGGCAATGTTTAACAAACCCAAAGCAAGAAAAATCTGGATTACATCTACACTCTGTTAGTCTTACAGTTTAGCACACCATTGCTGAAAATATTTGGAATTATTCTCTCATGTTGTTTGTCAGTAATTTATTTGAATTAGATAGACTAACAGAGTCGAAACACCACTTTCTGCCATCAATAATCTTTCCAAGTATCTTATACATAGAGCTAGGATTTTCTGCTAAGTGTATGCAAGCTACTTCTCAGCCTGACAAACCTCACTTTGGTAGCATTTCAAGTATTAGCAAGATGGTCTTCTTCTTACTTTCTTAATAGTTAAAAGCTTTCTCCCAAATAATAATTCTCATTGAATATAGTGATAATGGGATGCTGCGGAAGGAGAGCATGGAAGCCTGGACCAATGCAAATACTCAACCAGGTACTGAAGCCAACATTGATTTATTAGTGCTCTTTAAATATGGATTATCTGATTATACTGAACACATTGGTTCTCATTTAGGATTTTCTCCTTGAGAACGATCCTTTGGTAAAGATGATGAATTGAGAGCACAATATTTACCAGGCGCTTTTGAGGGTAGCAAAGCTACCAAAGCTCATAAGAGGAGAAAAAACATGATAAAGTCAGACACATATCTGGTATCTTAGATCATGTTAAGCCTAGGCTTATAGCTGTCTGAGCTAGTAGTGGAAATCACTTTAACTTTATTTTTCTTTTAAATTTATTTCCATTGTTTTCCCTTATTTTGAATTCACCTGTCTACCACACCTCCCTTGTAAAAATTGTAATTCTCATAATCATAATTACTTTCTTTGTTATTATGTGTATCTATTCTTTATATCAAGCAGAGACGGAGACGGTAACTTACTTCATAAGGATTTTTTGGCTATTGCTAATGAACAAAAATAAGGAATGAATTGAAGATCCATGTGACTAGATCTGAAAGGTTTTGTGGCCTTCCCTTCAGCTCATAACTGGTCGGTATCTATGTTAAAATTTATAATTTCTTTTACCACTTTATTGAACATGCGTGGGTATAGCCATGGGATATGTGAGGTGAAAGAATATACAATAAAATATTCAGGTATAAAAGCAGAATCTAATATAAAACTTGTTTGTCTGAGCTTAGTCCCTTCAAGGGCCTCAAGAAACTACCTCTCTTCTATTATTCTTCACTTTCAACTAATTAAATGGACTCCATAGTGGCCACAATCCTCAAGAAACATGGATATTGACTTCTACCTTTAATTGCCAATAACCCTAAAACTAGCATGACTGAAATGCAACTCTCTCAAGAGAATTTTAACTCTAAATATTTTTCCTTGCCTTTCCAAGAGATAAGAGCTCCCTCCATTTAGGAAGAATTCCCTTAGTACATAACCCAGTGGGTATATGAGTCAACTGTGAAAAAAAGTTAACATATGAATCAAGATAAGGAAAACCATTTCAAGTATCCAGATCAGATGATCTTTCAGATATACAGTCTTGGCATGTATGGGCCAAGTTTGTTTGTGGCCAAACACAATGCATTAGTTTGACTACGGTTGAAACTGTAAGCTACAAATGTTCTTTCACTATTTATTATTTTCATTTGGCTCTGCCTCACAGCATTCTCGATATCTCAACCATCTGATTATACCTTGTATACCTGTCAAATGTGGTTTTCTAAATGTTGAAATAGTTTCATTCCCAGTTAAAAAATTGCCCGTAAGAGCAACAAAACAAAGGTCTTTATATTGATGTTTAATAATAAAATATGAAAGTATTGCTTTGGAATTGCCTGAAATGCTTTTGTTTCTCGCAAAGCAGTAGATTTTGAGGCAGGAATGGAATTTTAACAGAGTGTTTGTTGTTTCCTCTCTTTAATGTGATAATTTTGTATCTTTCCAATGGTCATGTAATTGGATTGCCTTTGTCAGGTTTTTGAGAGTGGGAATCCCAATGCAAAAAAATAGTCCTTTCAAACATGGCAACAAAATTTTGACTGGATTCTGTTACAGTTTGAGGTTTGTTGCTTCAAATCCTCTCTATGCATTTTTTTATGCTTTAGTTCCTAAATGATGTAAAGAAAAAACAATTAACACATTACACTATATTTACTCATTTGAACAAATGCATAATTTCTTCTATTTCTTCCTTTATTTCAGGATCCTTTCACATTACAATGTTAGGATGTGTTCCAGAGTGCTTAATTAATTCAAATATTTTGAGAGGTTCCTTGCAAAATCCATTTTGTGCACATTCTGCAATCAATCATTTCATTCCATTAGATGACATCTCTTTGAGGCATTTTCTCAAACAATTCAGGTGTTTTGTCTACAATTCCACATCTTGGATATATGTCTACCAGAGCATATCCAACTATAACATCTAGGTATCTTTTTAATTCCTCTATCTTTCATCAATCTCTTTACTATTTGAACCTCGTACAAATGTTTTAGAGAAGAACATAAGTTGCAACATTTTTAGGATCCAACTAAAAAATTAGTGTTGTTGGAAATACTCAGCCTATATTCACTATTATTCTTGACACTAGCCATGGAAATTTATCATGTGCTCAATTTTTAGTTGGTCTCCTCTCTTGGTTGATCAATTTATAATTTGTGTCCAATCAAAATGCACTGTATGCTTTACCAAGGTTGGACAAGCCTCTTTATTATCAAGGAGGTACACACCAAGGTGGAAAATTGTTTGTATGATTGAATAATAAAACCTTTATATTATTTTCATAAAATAGTACTGATTGACTCTCAGTCCTAGCCTTTAAAAATCAATGGTTGTAACTTGGTTTGATTTAACAAACCTATTAACACCTTGGAATCATCTTCCACTATATACTTTGATAGGATGATGAACAATTATTTTAGTTTTGGTTACATTTCTATTGGTCTCTACAACATTGTTCTTTCCTTTTCCTTAGACAAGTGTAGAAAATGCTTATGCATAACTTTAAAAGTCTCTGATTACCCCTCAATTTCTAACTTGAGCTGGATTAGCAGCTTTCATGTCTTGTCAAATCCAACTTTAAAAAATGGTCCTTGAGTTCATATAGGAAAGGTTCTCATCATATAAGGGCCTCCACAAACCTTCCTTTATTCAAGACAAAATCTTTGACCACAGTAGGTGGGGTGTGTATGACATAGTTACTTTTTGCTCTACTGGTGAAAAAAGTGTTAAGAATCTTTGCCACAAATTAGTTATTTTCCTCACATCATCTTTAGAGGAGTTTCACTATGGCTAAGTTTAGCATTTGCAGTCAATTTTGATTCAGCATTGGATATTATATTATCCAACCAAATTCCTTATATTATATTAAAATATCACTGTGCCTCTTTCTTCTCAATGAAGAGGTAAGACTTACAGAATGTTCTAGATTGATCATTTGTCATTGCAATATATTGTAGTGGTGTCATAGCAAGTAATGTTCAACTCAACACTTGAACACCTAAGATTGCACACTTCATGTTGGTTTTTTTTTATTATGCATGGAGAAAAAATTTCATTTTTGGCAAAGTTTTTCACACCATATGAGCAATTTATGTGTTGATATTGTAGACAACAAATGTTTCACATTTTTCAGCTTGATAGAAAGTTAGGTCATTCAATGCAGGCTTCGACACACTTTGTGGTTACTCATGGGTGAAATTAGCTTGGGTTATCTAGTCTTTAGGTCACATGATGTAGTTGGCACACTTTTGGACTACTCATGGCCACCACCATTTTGGGTTCTCTAGTTAAGATAGAATTGAACAATTTTTTAGTGCAAATTTCATCACTCAAAAGAAAATAGTAGTGAAAAATTTCATATAAAATGAGTGCGGTATTCTCTCAAAATGGGATATAGTATCATTGAAAGTTGACTCAACTTAGGAAAAAAAAATCATGTCTAAATACCAAGTCCATATCTTGGTTCTCGAGAAATTGCAAAAAGGAACCATTTAGGCAAAACCTTTTGCAAAACATTGGAGCTTCGTATCAATAATAATAAGTACCATAAACAAGTTGCCCAATGTGTAACATAAATAGCAATTCTACTACTACCCCTATGAATTAAGGGGGGATGTAACAATAGTGTACATAATCCTAGAAGTAGTAGGATAATATTTTATATTATATATATCCTAATTGTACTAGAAGTTGAACAATCATCTAGAAGATGAACTAAATAGTCATTTTCATATTGTTAAATATGTACATTTTGACTGAATGAATGAAGCTTTCACTAAATACTTTTCTTGGTTGTCCAAGTTGCATTCATTTTCCAATATTTTCTTGTATTACATTCCTTGGCTTGACAAATCTTATATGACTATGTCTAAATTTTTTCTTTTAACTTGGAAAGAAATTGTTATGTTCCAAGTTTTGTACCATTGTCTCTTTTCTGTCGCATCTTAATAGGTGATAACTTATCTATTGTTTGCAATGCTTGAAAGCTATGTGACTCATAGTAGGTTGTAAGGTTTCTCCATTTACCTGTGTTTGCAACTTCATCATAGGAAGAATGGCTTATTTGGAACAACATTTGGTAGAGAAATTCATTTTGGAAAATCAAAATTCCTTATGGCCTCTCCTCCACAACATTTGTTTGCCATCATTTCATAATTGCTTAGGGATGATATGTTAGACAATAATATTCTTGTGCACATTGTAGGAATCCTTTAATTTTGATGCTATCAAAAGTAAGAGCTTGGGATCCTTTTATGCATGATTTTCAAGTGAAAGTGCATGTGTAGCCTATAGGTTTTTTTTAATTTGATTGAAGGATCGGCTATTTTAAAATATTCTAATCAAATATTCTCATATATTACATCAACATATTATGTACCAAAGATTGTTAAAAACATTAGTAAATATTTTCCCATATTGTTTGGGAGTTCCTTCAAGAGAAAAGGTTAGATGTATTCATCGGTCTATTGGTGGAGCTACGAGGGGAGTTCCCTCGATGTAGTAATGTTAGGCCGATGCAGAAACCACAAGATTCTTCCCTATAGATCATGTTACTTTGAAGTATTTGAAATTGATCAGTTGTAGTGATGAGACAATGAGTACTTATAATTTCTACTTCTACAGAAATACATACCTTTTTTCAACTGTTGATGTTACTTACTTGTCAACTACAAATAAAAATGATTGATGCTTATCTTCATGCAAATAGGATGTTTGTGGACTATAATGAGGTAGGGGCTGATTTTTTTTCTCTATTTAATTTCACTTTTAATGGATTCCTATTTGTTGTTGTCACACACTGAGTTATGTAACTACAACCACAAATAGTGAGTGTTGATTCATCCTACCTTGAGTTAGATCTCTCATCTATCAAACCTTGTATCTCAGGTCCTAAACGGTGAGTGTATTGTAGTTGTATTTATGGTTTATAGGAAAATTTCATTTATTTGGTATCTATTCATTTTTAGAAAGTGAAAAAGTTGTTCAAATGTCATATTTGAATGTTGTATTTAAAGCGTTGGCAGTAACTTGAGTTGGTTAAATGTCATATTTTAGTGGTATTTTGTTGCAGAACACATGATTGGGTTCCTTTGAAGGAAATGAAGGAAGATTGGTATGCATGCCTAGACAACAAGGTTGGATTTAAAGTGAGAATAATAATTTTTTTTTAAAAAATTTTCCATCATAAATCGAAATCAAATGTGATGCTTGGAGCTACAGTTGTTGCAAAGAAAGCTTTAGAATTAGGTCTTGAGGTATGCACTTTTTTTGTGTTGTTTTGAATGTTTTTCTGAAAGTTCATATTTCAAGTCTTCCATTTGAATGTTTTTTAGAAAGTTCGTATTTCAAGTTTATGCTTGTGAATGCAGTTCGGGGAGTGTTATTGTTTAGAATTTACTTTTTTT
Source organism: Sequoia sempervirens (assembly GCA_007258455.2). Classification (NCBI taxonomy): domain Eukaryota; kingdom Viridiplantae; phylum Streptophyta; class Pinopsida; order Cupressales; family Cupressaceae; genus Sequoia; species Sequoia sempervirens. The sequence goes on from VDFB02010631.1 coordinate 10,682, forward strand.
GTTGTCAGCATATGAAGTTTTTGGTCCTTTATGATTATGTGGGGATTCTAACTTGGTTCACATGCTTTTTGTTTTGGACCAGGTGGATAGAGCCAAGGCTATACAAAAAATGTAGGTGCCGACTGCAGCTGAATGTCTTCAACATCCTTTCTTTTAGGTTCTTTTTTAATTTTTTTTTTTCAGTACTATGTAGTTCTATATTTTTCTTGTTTCTATTTTATGACTACATGGTAAATGGAAGTCTCTGGGACATCTTACATGGTGAGCAAATGATGTTATGCAGAAACATGATAGTTTTATGAAATATGAGTATAATGAATATTTCTACCATCTGATCAAAATAGATTGGGGAGAACCTAACAAACATTTTAAATTTTTGTGTAGGAACATCAAAAAGGATTAAATTAGACTGGGATACTCATCTAAAGATAGCCTATGGTGCTACAAAAGGATTATCATATCTTCATCGTGACTATAACCAATGCATTGCTCACAGGGATGTGAAGATATCTAACATTATTTTAGATGGAAACTGTGGAGCACATTTGTCAGAATTTGGCATTGCCAAGTGCATTTCTTCAGCCAAAACTCACACCTCCACCTATGTTATAAAAAATAGTCATTTTCCTATTCTTTTGTAAGCTGTTGAATAGCATAAAGGCAAGCTTTTGGAGTAGATTTTAGCTAGTTTTTTTCTCTCAGCAATGTATTGTAATCTTTCAAGTTCTTTCATGTTGGGACAAAAAATTGTAACTCCATTTTCAAGTTTACATAGCTGTATGTAACATCTTTTTTATTAATAAAATAAGTTATTTTTACCTTCTCATTGTTGTTTTATTGTGCAAATATTTTAGATAGTAGATAAGTGATCTTTTTGATTAATAAAATAAACTACCAAATGATGGCAATTAAAAATGCACTAAATATACTACTAAATGAATGACTAAATGACTAAATGAATGACTAAATATATGACTAAATTAATGATTAAATATATGAATAAAGTAATAATTAAATTAATGATTAAATATATGACTAAAATAATGACTAAATATATGACTAAATTAATCACTAAATATGTGACTAAAGTAATGACTAAATATATGGCTAAATTAATGATTAAATATATGACTAAATAAATCACTACCATGACTAAATAAATGACTAAATTAACAACTAAATCAATGACTAAATCAATGACAATCAATAACCAAATCAATGACTAAATAAATGACTAAAATAGTTTAGTCATAAATTTAGTGGTGTTATAAATGGTAGCAATAAACTACTAATGGTCCGTGACCAAAATTAGTCATTTATATGAATTTTTAGTAGTTTATTTAGTCATATATTGTTTGTGTACTAGTAAAAAAACCCCTCTGTCTTCATAGTAACCGTTTGTCCTCCAAATGTACTTCTCATTAAGTCAAGCCACTAGCATTCCGTCCTCCTTCATCGCACACAAAACTCGTGATGACGGCTCCCGCGATAACCACTACCAAAGATAGAGAAAAAATAGAATTAGAGCTAAAACCCTGACATATCCACCTGACGGAAGTCCTCCTTCCTAGTTTTCCCAATCACTTCAAATGATGTCACCCATTTGAATAGGTAGTCAGCTTCTCCATTACCCGTACGTCGAATGTGACTTACTTCAAACTTGTCAAAAGAGTTTAGAACCCCTATGATAGCTCGTACAAAAGCTTGCAAATGCCAAGCCAAAGCGCCACCATTGATAATTGCTTGGATTATTATCTGCGAGTCACCCTCTAAATGCAAATTTTTAACCCCCAGCGATTTCGCTAAACCTACAGCCAAAAGGGCCGCCTTTGCTTCCGCAACATTATTTGACCCATCATCCAACTTTCGAGCTCCAAAAGCAATCAAATTTCCTTGACTATCACGAATAATAGCCCCTGCTCCTGAGGGTCCAGGGTTACCTTTTGCAGCTCCATCAAAATTTGCCTTGTACCAGCCTTCCTTCGGTTTTTCCCACACTGCCATTTTCTGCGACAATTGAGCCCCTCCTAGCCCCGTCGCCATATTCCCAAAATTTACCTTTAGCCCTGGCCACATCCTTTGAAACTTGCTATCCTCCCTTGAAAACGAATACTTTTGGCGCTGAAATTGTGCCACCGCATCATTCACCACTTCCGTTATTGCATGATCAATTCTATTTTTGATTCTAGGAACTATTTCTTTTTTATCCTCAAAAATCCTTCTGTTTCGCTCCTTCCATAGTTCCCAAATCACAAGTGACGGGCTTACAATCCATACACTTGAGAAGAGGGACAGGCTAGAAGAGCGTGGCCACCCTTCAAACACACCCTTTACCGTATTTTGCCAGGGACCTTGCCAACCAAGTTTTAACCAAAGGGAATCCCAGCAAGAAGTTGCAACTTTGCAATGTAAAAGTAAATGATCTGTAGATTCCTCCGCCACTTCGCAGAGGACACACTTAGTTGGTCCAGCTAGCCCCAAACGCTTCCGCTTTTCACCTGAGAGAATTCTTCCCTTCACTGCCAGCCAAGCAAAGGCACCAGCCTTGGGTAAACATTCCTTACTCCAACACAAATTTTTTGCCCAAAAAACTTCATCCTCATCAGAGTCCAAAAGCTGGTATCCTACCTTAACCGAGTAGTTCCCATTAACAGACCCACACCAAACCACTTTATCTGCAGTGTTTGTTGGGAGTACTTGACGCCCCCTCAAAAATTCCTTCATTTTTTGAATTTGGACTCCAAAAAGCTCGTCACAGCAAACATCTTTCCAACCCCATTCCTGGCCCAAAGGGCCCCACTTAAGTTCTAAATAGTTGCATACTTTGTCACCCCATTTTTGGATAAAAAACTATCTTAGATCCTGTGCCCCTTCAACATCCTTTAGAATTGGATACCCATTCCACGAGTCATCCCAAAACTTCGCATTTAACCCATCCCCAATTTGCTAAGTAATGTGATTAACTATCACCGGCCTACAAGAAACAATAAAGTTCCAAATAGCCGATCCCTTTACTGGATTTCTAATGGTGAAAATCCGGTTATCCTCCATCGAATCCAAATATTTTTCTCTTAGGATTTTAACCCATAAGAGATCAGGGTTTGTGTATATACTCCAGACCAGCTTCACACCTAAAGCTTCATTCATTAAGTGCCAATCTCTCAACCCAGCCCCTCCCTTTGCTTTTGATCTACAAATTTTCTCCCAAGCTAACAGGGGTATTTTATCATGATCATTTGCACCATTCTAGAAAAACTTTCACATTCTGTGTCCTATTGAATTCACCACCTTCTTCAGAATTTTCAAACACATCATGGAGAATACAGGAATGGCCAAAATCACACTTTTTAACAAGATTAGACGACCAACAGTCGTTAGCCATTTGCTTTTCCACCCACCCATTCTATTTAAACAGCTGTCTACCAAATCCTTCCAAATACCAGCTTTATTAGATCCCCCAAACAGAGGAATACCTAAAAATTTACTAGGTAGTGAACCTACCCGCATACCCAAAATCCTACATATTTCAACTTGTTTTGCTATGGGGACTTGAAAAAAGAAAATCTCAAATTTCCACTAGTTGATACATTGTCCAGAGGCCTCCCCATACTCATCTAGAGAGGCTTTCATCACCCGAGCTTCTCTAATGGTTGCATCCCCCATGAGAAAGGTGTCATCAACAAATTGTAGATGCGAAATCGGATCAATCCCATCTGCAACAGCAATGCCTTTCCACTACCCACAACATCTTTTCTTTACTATCAACCGCCCTAAAGATTTAGCTAGAATAATAAAAAGGAAAGGAGAGATAGGATCTCCTTGTTTGATCCCTTTACTAGATTCAAAAAATCCCTGGGGGCTCCCATTTAACAACACTGAGAAACGAGGAGTGCTGATACAACTCCGAATCCAGGCCACCCACTCACTACAGAAGCTAAACTTCTCTAGGACCTTTAAGAGAAAACTCCTATTAACTTCATCATAAGCCCGTTTGATATCCAATTTCACCATAAATTTCTCCACTTTTGCCATCCTTGTTGAATGAATAGCCTCATGAACAACAATAACTCCTTCAAAAATAGACCTATTTGGAGAGAAACCACTCTACTCTACCGAGATCACCGAGGGTAAATTTTTTTTAAGCCTGTTGGCTATCACCTTTGAAATGATTTTTTATATTGTGTTACAAAGCGAGATAGGACGGAAATCTTCAAACGTCAACAACTCATTTCTTTTTGGGACCAACACAATAAAGGTATTATTCAGGTCCTTCAACACAAAACCACTCCTCCTTGATTCTTCCACCACTTCCCATACATCTTGTGCTACAATTTTCCATAATTTTTGGAAGAAAAAGGCAGGGAAGCCATCTGGTCCTAGAGCCTTGTCTCCCCCCAGCCCGAAAACAACTTTTTTAACTTCTTTTAAAGAAACTTTTTCCATTAACATGATGTTTTGTGCATCTAAAACCATATTAGGAATGTTCTCCAGAATCTTCCATTCATGATTTTCAAATTTACTGTTCTCCTTGCATAACCCTGAGAAAAATTTAACTGCTTCTTTGGCTATTAGAGTATTATCTGATAGTAAACCTCCTTCGCTATCCTTGATTTCAAAAATCTTATTGCTAGCTCTGCGCACTTTTACTGAATTGTGAAAAAACTTTGTGTTCCTGTCCCTTGCTTTTAACCAACATTCCCTTGATTTCTGCTTCCAAAAAACCTCTTCGCGTACAAGGATCTCAGAATAAGCCTTGTTTAAAGATTTTTCCATTTCAAAATCTTCTTCAAACATCCCATTCTCAATAATTCTTGAATGAAGAATCTTTAGCTCCTCTTCCAGCCTTAACTTCTCAGAAAAAATATTTTTGAAAGATTCCCTATTCCACTTTTTTAATTGTTCTTTTAAAAATTGAAGCTTCTTAAAAAAGACATAAGCTTTGTTTCCTGTCCTTACCGGGGCATTTTCCCACCAATCTGCCACTAGCTCCTGGAACCCCTCCTCCTGCATCCACATTGCCTCAAACTTGAAAGGACATCTTGCCGACTTTAACTCCTCTTGAATTCTCAAACCTATCGGATAATGATTCGATCCTGTTATGGGAGTTACCTCCGCTTCACATAACCAATGCTGCTCCACCCAGTCCCCAGCCAAAAAGAAACGATCAAGATTTTCCGCTATGTTCAGAAAACCACTTTGCCTATTCGTCCAAGTGAAAACCCCATTTTTGAAAGGGAGTTCAATAAGCCCATTCTGCATTACAAAATCACTATGTCCACTGATTAATTAAATAAATACACTTTATTTATTTTAATTAATTATCACTTTGAATTTAATTAAGTCTTTTCGATTTAATTAAATTTAATTATTTCTTTTCAAATCTTCCTTTTAAATAATTAAATATCTCATTTAATTAATTTCATTTGCACACCATTTCTTAAAGGTTTAATTAAATATCTTTATTTAATTGAATATCTTTCATATCTTCTCAGAATCATGATTAAATATTCTATTTAATTATGAAATCTTCCATTATTCTTAAAATCTAGGGTAAATATTCTATTTTAAGAAAAACCTCTGTGTCACCCATAAATAAATAATTGAATTTTATAATTCATTATTTATCTTCTTCAAAATGTTTCCATAATCTCACAAAAAGATGATTTTTACAAATCATCTTCATCATCTTATCTTACCTCTTTTACAGAAAAAAGAAAACAAATCTTGCTTTCTGCTTTCTTCTATTTTTCTTTAGTCTTATCCATCCTCAACCGTTCGATCTGCCAGGAATTTTCACAATCGTTGATCATATCAACCAATCAGAAGCTTTTGAAAAACTCTATAAATAGCACAGCTAATCCAAGCAAGGGTTACATAGCACATATCAGAGTAATAAGAGATTAATTGCATTCTAGCACTGCAACATTCTAGTTTTATTATTCATAGCATCATCAATAGTCTTTCATTTTCAGCAAATCATGTCTTAGCTTAAGCATTACATGCATTTAATATTCAATCTCGTTCTTTAGGACTGTTCATTGAGCCTAGCATACAATTTGAGAGCTAGCTGGTATCAATGAAAATACTGAAGATAGAGGACGATAGGATGACATCGATAACAAGATACTGAGTTTGCAATCTTTATTACTTTAATATTCTATTTGATATAATGTCTTATTGGTGTGATTGATTCATTTTGTTTTTACATATTTAGCGCTCACAAAATTGACCACACATTATTGGTGCCCATCATGGGGCATTGCCTCATTTTTTAACATCTTCTTGCAGGTTTTCTGATAGGATCTCGTGTTCAGGAATTCGGATCTTCAACAATTTTTTTTGTTTTAGCGCATATGATGATTTCTGAAGTGCATCTGCAGGTTTTTAAAGCACATCTATGGCTTCTTTCAGCGCTATTGCAAGTACTTAGGCGCATCCAGGGACTATTACGGTGCATCTAGGAACTGTTTCGACGCATCTACATAATAGAAGGGTGCATATGCTTGACTTAGTTTGTTAATATTTTTGAAAAACACAAAAAAAGAAATTTAGTTGCATTATGTTTTAGTGCATTTAGGAGTTTTCGTAGCACATTTAGGACTTTCTGTAGCGCATTTACTGTTTGTTTTAGTGCATTTACTTTTTTTTGTGGCGCATATAGGTGATCTTTTGATGCCTACAGGTTGTAACTAAATAGGTTTCTGAGTCTGATGCCTTCCGCAGACAAAACCTTTTTCTAGCTTAAAAAGAACCAATCTAGGATAGTCACAACTAGTTTTAAAAGGAAGCAACCTTAGGATAGACATGGATTTGAAATAAAGCAATCTAGGATGGTCACCACACACTGATTTTATGGTTAAAATGAATCCCATGATTTTTTTGAAGCAACATCTTCACATAGTTTAGATCATTGTGATTTGGGCTTTTAAAAATAGCAGTGTCTACTGTGTTTGTGGCAATAGGTCTATGCTCTCCCTTTAACTGGGTGACCAGAATACCAGACTTTCCTTTTTCATTCATGCAATTTTACTGCTTTATTACATCTTGTAGAGGGCCTGCTCTTGTGGGAAAAAGTACTCACCCAAGAGGAATGACTCAAGTGGGTTCAAGCCAAAACCAAGTTATTCACCTAATTATAAAATTTTAAAGCAAATTAGAGAAATCCTTTTTCTCGATGAATAAAAGTAAGATAACCATCCCAAAATCCTTGGTTCTAAGGTTGGGAGGTCTCCTAAGGGAGTTTATTATTGCCGCGACCGGTCGGAAACCCTTACTACTTAACCTATAGTGTAGTGCATCCAACCAAAGTCATTAACATCATAATAATCACAAAGGTAAGGGAGGGAAGTAATCTACACCCAAGATAATTTTACCATATAACCGGGCCTACACCTTGTCTGTGGATCCAGGCATCCACTTCCTGTCACTCGAAAGAAGGCTTTGGAAAAGACACAAAAATAGGGCGCCTCTTCAGACATGGCTGTGTGAGTCAATGCAGTTCTAAGATGTGGGTTGTTGATTATTATGATGACCTACCTAAGTACTAAGAGTGAATCTACTTGAACTATCTATCATGTGTAAAACCTGTGAAAACAATTTTTGAAAAAAAAATTGATCATACACTTGATGTTTAGTATAGGACTTAAAAACAACTGTTTTCAAGGTGTTTTGTTGTGTTTTCAATCACACTAATTCAGATAAAGGAACATCTGAAATGAACATATCAAAATTTTAGCTGAAAAATGTTCTTGACTATTCGGGAAAATACCTTGAAAAAACTATTTTAGTGTAGCTAGGGTATAATCTGGCGCATATAAGGTCTTTTTTAGTGCATTCACTGGTTAAATCAGTGCTTTTAGGGTCTGTTTCAGTGCATTTGGAGTCTATTTTAGCGCATAGGATGAGTATTCTTCCAACATTTTTTGGATCACTGTCAAAACATTTTCTAAAGGGCATATAGGGTATAGAGTAGTGCATCTGGGACATATTGAAGTGCATTTGACCATTTCTCTAATGCATATCCCTATTTCTGAAGCGCATATAGGCAACAAAAAAGTGCATCTGTCATTTTTCCTGAATCATTGTTTCTGACAGATCTGAGTTTATAGCGTTCCTAGTCCAGTAGCATATTTTCTCTCATACTTAGGGAGTGGAAATCTACCAAGTTTTCTAAGAAATCAATTACCAATAGGATCAGGAAACCCAAGAAAACTCTAGGCTACAAGAAAATTTTACAATGAAGGAATTTTTTATACAAGAGTCGACACATCTTGCTCCATTATCACAAATTTCTCCATAGATACCAAGATTTTGTCAGAGGATTTACTGATGAATACGCTATGGACCCTCTAGATTCACGAGCCTATTTTCAAAGAAGAGCGCTATCTCAATGGCATAATCACAATGAGCCCCTTGATTTCAACTACATACCACAACCTTCTATCGAATATTCGACGCTTCCTAGTCAAATACTCCAGCCAGTTGAAATAGGCTACTTGATATATTGATCATTCTTTGAAAACAAAGATCAAATCCTACAAGTGTACTTTCCATCACAAACTTCTAAATTATTGGCTCAACTTCTCCCAATAGGATTCTGACATCCTTTATCATTGGAAGCCACAACCACGAATTAGGAAAAGATAGTTTTGATCATATCATAATATTTTCATCTCATCAGATTAAAACACCATCATTTATTGCACTCATCAAACTATGATCTAAGTTTAGTAGAACATCTAGAAATCATATGCCTATTTTTACACGATCACAATACAATAAACTGAAGGATGATATAAGAGGGTCAAAATAGTGATCCCCTTTATAGGATGAGTCAAAATCCCCTCTTTGAGGACAACATGACTGAAGGAGAAAAGAATCCATTTACTTCCGATAGAAATCTGAGAAAAACCCGTGAGGATAGTGAAGATGAACAAGAAGAAGAATGACACCTTAAAGAAGCCAAACAAGATCCAAAATTTCTCATAGTAGTGGAAAGGCTTGTAGAACATGACAAACAAAAATATTTCCTATTTCTGGCTGATAAAGGAGCTAAACTACCTCATGACTTTAATACTGAGAACATAAAGAGTAATCCTGATGAAACACCCTTATCTGGTCTCAGTGCCTTGACTCAATATGTTAAAATATTAGAAGGGAAAATTAAAGTCCTAGAAGAGGGAGCCACAACAAAGACATGCACTCTTGATGATATTTTTCCATATCCTTTTGATCGACATCTCAACATGATTCTGTTTCCTAAGCATTGTGAAATTCCAAAGTTTGATCGTTATAACGGAAAATAAGATCCCATTGACCATATTAGAGACTTTTGAAACATGACTTTAGAATTCGCTCATGAGGATACATACTTAATGCATTTATTCCCACGAAGTCTTGGAGGCCAATCTATGGAATGGTTATCAAAAATTACACTACCTGTCAAAACATTTGAGGAATTGATCAACAAGTTCATCTCTCAATATTCCTATAACATACAACACCAAATCACAATGATTGATCTATGCAAGGCTAAGCAAAAACCTGGTGAATCATTCATCACATTTCTTCAGAGATGGAGAAGATTGTTCACTAGATATCTACGTCATGTTCCTAAAAAGGAAAAGATCACTATATTCATAAATAGCTTGGATCAAGAGATGAGTTATCGTCTAAATATTCATTGTCCTCCATCTTTTCAGAAGATGATTGAAAATACAATCACAATTTAAAATGCATTAGTCCATAGAAGGATAATCAAACTTGACAAAGACAATCCTAGCTCCTTAAATCACCACAATGACAAATCTAGATTTTGGACTTGCAACAAAAACATGGTGAATGATGGTGTTGTCGATGCACATCATGTCTCAGCTAAGACAGTTGTTCTTAGTGTTTCTCACAACAACAACTACAACAATGTCAACTCGGTTACAAATCAGGGAAACAACTCCCCTCCTCCTCTGAGGAATAACCAAAATCCATCTTTCATTCCAAATCAGAATAATACCAACAATCAAGGGTATCATGGAAACAACAATAAAAATTCTTTAGGAAATACATTGAACACGAATACACAACGATCTTCATTCTTCTCCAACAGAAGAACTTTCACTCCATTGCGACAATCTCTAGAATCTACTCTTAAAGACTTAATGGCAAAGAACATTATTACCCTACCGCCTCAATGTAACTTCGAACCTAGTGTGAAGCCACCTTCATGGAATGATGCATACTATTGTGAATATTATAGATGTAAAGGCCATCATACGAATAGTTTCCAAGCTTTGAAGAATGTTATTCAAGATTTAATCGACAAAGACATTGTCACAATAAAAGGGAACCAACAATCAAACAAAGACCACCAAGCACGTCAAAATCCTTTGCCCAACTATCAAAAGGGTGAGTCTTCTTGAAAAAAATTGAATAATGTAAATGATCATATAATCAATCATATCTACACTAATGATGAGCGAGTTAATGTTATAAAATTCAAAGATAAAACGAAGTATCGAGAAGTTAACATAACAAGGGCACAAGCTAAAGTTGTCCTAAAAGGTGCTCCTTCAAAATCTATTATGCCACTATCGTCACATCAATATGATTTAATCAATCAAATTGGAAAAACTTCTGCCTAGATCTCTATCTTAGAACTTCTGAATATTTCCCTGGCACATAAAGAAATTCTAGACAAAGCCCTCATTGAAACAACTATAATCTGATGATCTGAATGTGGATCAATTTCAAGCCATGGTGGAACATTTGTCCTCACCCACATTCCTTTCATTTTCTAAAAAAGATTATGTTTCCATGACACATCCCTATAATTCATCATTATACTTAGAAATCATGGTCCACAAGTTTCGTGTCAGACGAGTTCTAATAGATGGAGATGCTGGTTTAAACATATGTACCATGAAATTAATTCAGGCTTTAGGATTTTCTGAGGATTCCATTGATCCCAGAAGAAATATTACCATTAAAGCCTATGATAATGAGGAAAGAGCATCCAAAGGTTTAATCATGCTACCAATCAGAGTGGGACCCATTATCAAAAATACTTTCTATCAAGTATTAGACTGTGATCTCGCATACAACATCCTGTTGGGTCATCCTTGGATCCACGACATGCAAGTTGTACCATCTACATATCATCAATGTCTTAAGTTTTTTTATGACGTACATGAGATTATGATATTGGCCGCTAATTCTCACAGTCAAACTTGTGCTACCGTCAAAGCTAGTCAAGAAACTTTGGTTCCTAACAATCGAGAAGCGACTACTAGCACTTCTCCAAAAGTTGATACACAAATCATTGACAAGAAATTATGATTCAAGGATAATGGAGTAGGAGAATATTCTCTCTATCTGGCTAATCTTCCTACGTCACCTCGGTGACATGGACAACCTTCTATCATACACCATCCGATATTTGCACTATCAACATCAACACAATCAGCAGCAGAACTAATCACAAAATTCAATGGACAATTTATCAAGGATAAATTCCCAATGGAAGATCCTAAGGATAGCGAAATGCTCAAATGGCTCTATAGAGATGAAGATGAAAATGAAACAATCCTTAATATCAAGTTACCAACTAATAAATATGGTAAGGTATATTCAATCATGCAAAAGATGGGATATGAGGGTAATGGTCCTATCAGAAAAAGAAAAGGAGTAGTTGAGCCTATTGATCCTCCAGGACCTGCTGTAAAAGATAAAACAGGACTAGGCTATGATACTAGCTCAAAGGAAACAACATCCAAGCAATTGAATAATACTATGCTCACATTGCAAGAAAGATCTGATCCAAAGTAAGCATGCTTAACAACAATTCAAAATTTCATCGATAATAACTCTGACACAAACTTTGGAGAATACGAATGGGATACTATCCATAATGATGAATTCTGGAGGGATAAATAGGTTGATATGATACACAAGTATATGCCTACTCTAATCAAGGGAGAAGGTTCAGGAACCCAATCACACGAATCTGAACTACAACACAACTATGATTCTAGTGATATCGAGTCAGATTTAATCAAACAAGACTATTGTGAGGATAGTACCATCTTTGATTTACCTCATACCTTGGATCCTATAGACACATCCGTTATGACCATAACCATAGCCAATTTCACACAACCTAATGACCCGCTACCGCTAATACATCACGATCTCATTGACTGGGATCTATCTGAACCTCCCGATATACCTATATTTCCAACTGACGAATCTATTGTAAACTTCCTTTCCACAGATGATGTAAATGATTGTTCCACTGGTGATTTTCAGCATGAGATCCTTAGTCAGGAGAGTGTCAAGTTTCCTAGCTGCAAAAGTAAAAATCAAAAAGAAAGATCTAATGGTGAAAACCAGAATCTGGCAGTGTTAGATCAAAGAAAAGATAAAATAAAGAGCATATCAGATGGTGAAAACCTTTTTAAGGCACCAGATGATGGGATGCTTGACACTCTCTTGGATTACTATCATGAGTGATCACCTATCTTGATTGATCCTACAAAAGTAGTTAATCTTGAAACTATAGATAAACTAAGGATTCTACTATTAGCTGCATCAATGATGGATAACGAAGTACCTGAGTTCATGGAATTTCTTAGAGCGAATCAAGTCAATTTTTCTTGGTCTTATGTAGACATGCCAGGTCTTGATCCTGATCTTATAATGCATCACTTGTCCATTAAACCAGGAGTAAAGCCTATGAAACAAAAACTTAGAAAGATGCATCCTCATGTGGCACTACTAGTTAAAGAACTTAAGAAACTCCTCGATGTGGGATTTATAATATCAATTGACTATGCAGAATGGATCTACAACATTGTTCCTGTATCCAAGCCTAACAAAAGTGTTCGAGTGTGCAAATATTTCAAAGATCTTAATAAGGCATGTCATACGGATGATTTCCCTCTTCCAAGAATTGATACTATAGTTGATCTAATGACTGGCCATTCCATGTATTCACTAATGGATGGTTTTTCTGGTTATAATCAAATCAAGATTGCACCTGAAGACCAAGACAAAATGACTTTCACATGTCCCTGGGGGACTTACTATTGGAACGTCATGCCTTTCGGTTTAAAGAATGCTGGAGCTACATACCAAAGAGCTATGACTACAATTTTTCATGACATGATGCACACATTCATGGAAGATTATGTCGATGAAATACTGAAAAAATCATACACAAGAGAAGTACATCTCGAGATATTATCTAAAATATTTGCAAGGTTGGAAAAGTTCAAAGTATGCCTCAACCCTAAGAAATGCATTTTCGAAGTCACCTCTGGAAAACTCTTGGGATATATAGTTTCATCAAAAGGAATTGAAGTAGATCCTACCAAGGTACAAGCAATCATGGAAATGCCTCCACCAAGGAATATCAGTCAGTTGAGATCACTGCAGGGATGACTTCAATCTATCGAAGATTCATTGCACAACTAGCAAATAAATGTTGCCTTCAAATGGGATGATAAGTGTGAAGTGGCTTTTCAACAAATCTAGCAATACTTGATGAGCCCACCAGTCTTGATACCACCAAATCCGGACAAACCACTCATCTTATACATTGCTACCACAAAGACATCTTTGGGGGAATTATTAGCACAAGAAGAATCTATAGGAAAAGAACATTCAATCTATTATATTAGCCGGACATTAACAGGTCATGAACTCAACTACACTTTCATCAAGAAGGCTTGCCTAGCTATGGTCTTTTCCTCGCAAAAGTTCCAACACTACATGTTGACTCATACAATCAATCTTGTTGCAAAGATTGATCCACTCAAATATTTGTTAAGTAGACCACGTTGACAATAAGGTTAGCAAAATGGGTCATGATCTTAAGCTATTGTTGAACAACTAGCTGAAGCACCCCTACAGGAAAAACATCCCATGCACATTGAATTTTTATATGTTGATGTTTTCACGACAGAGTCAAAACAACCTTGGTCATTATATTTTGATGGCTCATTTACTCAACACGGATCGGGGGCAGGCATACTCTTTTTCACCCCTCAAGGAAATACCATTCCTCGATCATATCGGCTAATGTTTCCATGTACTAATAACATAGCCGAATATGAAGCTTTAATCACTGTGTAGACACCTAAAAATGACCTAGGCCTGCAAGCTTCATTTTTACCACTTTTCTTCCTAGCATAATTATGACACTTTAATTATGTTCCTAACCCATCTTCAACTATTAATTAAATAATTCACAATTATTTAATTAATTTGGGGTCTTCTATTCTTCCTGATTATTAAATGAATAAATCATATTTATTTAATGTGTCACTAATTAGCTAAATTCAACTCATAATTAAATAAAGTTCTCATTTTATTTAATTAATCTTTGTCATTAAAGTCCTCCTGATTATCAAATAAATATATTTTAATATATTTATTCAATATGTCACTAATTCCTAAATTCTTTCTTTTAATTAAATAGATTTGCAAATTTATTTAATTAATGAACCACTTCTAAATTAAATAATTATTTTTAATTATTTAATTGTTGTATGTGACACTTCTTTATTTTTAAATAAAATAACTTATTTTAAAATGTCTCACATAATTAATTGATTCTTCTTTTAGTAATTAATTTCAAAAATCAATTACTCCTTATCTCACAAAATCCATATTTTGAATTAATTTAATTCAAAATGGAAATATTCTTCTACAAATCAAGTAATTTCTAAAATTACTGATTTTCTAAAATCCCATCTTATCTTCTGATTTTTGCTAATTTCATCTCAACTGTCACATTTATTCTTGATTTAAGTTATTTAATTAAATCTTATTCACACATTTGGGCATTTCGCCCTAGCCCTAATTGAGAGTTGCCATTTTGAATCTTAACCACTGATTCTAGGGCATTTTCTCAATATCTCATTTCATCTGTCCATTCAAAATGGAATTTTCTATAAAATGCCATTTTCCTCTCATTTTTTGATTAGACAAAAACATTACACGCTTACACACTGACATACTTAGATGTTTTTCATAGCAATTGTAGCATTTATTGTCTTTATTTGATTAAGTCTTAGCATGTTTAGGCATTGTCAAGCATAGTCATAGGCATATACATTTGTTCAAATCCTTCAAAGCTTGGTGTAGGACTTAGACTTGTATTTTTAGATTGCTCGCATGTCAAATCTGAGGGCAACGCATCAACCAGCAAGCTAGAAGGTGTTACAAAAGTGAAGCATAGAAGTTTCGATGGTTTTCTGGTATAATCGTTATTTTGTTTACTTCCATTGTGTTTTGTAATTGCTTTGCGTTTTATTGTCTTCATTGATTTTCTAACCATTGAATCTAATCCTAAAAATAACCCTCAGTTACATTGGTGAACCCGTCTCTATTTTCTATTATTTTTTTCTATACAGTTTCATTTGTTTTCTGTCGATTTTGTAGGTACAGGTACAAAGCGACATAGTTATTTTTTTAAAATCGTGATGCATCTGATGTGTCACGATGCATTAGAAGACCCAAACACTGCAATTGCTCTATCGAGCCATAATCACAGTCTAGAAATCCACATTTGAGATCCTGAGCCACATTTGGCACACAAAGCGATGCATTCACTTTGTCGTGATGCATTTGACTGGTAATGCTTTTTGGTGATTTGCATTCAGGTTATTGGGTTTTCTGTGTCCTTTTTATTTTGGTTATTTTCTGCATTCTACCTAGCATAGGTTTTCTGTTACTAATAAGGATTTGTAGCTTTTGGCGGTTACTTTTCGTGAGTCAAAGGCAAACATTCAAACTACTAATGTGTGGTCTTG
>VDFB02010632.1:0-45274 GCA_007258455.2 Sequoia sempervirens
CCATTTTTCTTCTTTTTAAGATTCTTTTGTTGCAAGCCCAATGGGGTAAATTTTTTCTTTTTAGATATACCCCCATCTGTAGCACCAAAATCATGTGAAGCATTAGGCAAAATAAAATTGATAGAACCAACGACCTCCAAAACATCTTGACTAGGAGTTGCAACATTCAAATCAAAGCTAGAAGTGGGAAAATGATTACCAACCAACACATTTTGAAGTAACACTTGTTTGACAGAAGGAGGTTGGACCTTTGGTGGTGGGGAGATATCAAGAAGAGCCACATCCTGGTGAGGTACAAGGTTTTCAACCAGACAAGAATTAGGATTGTCAAGACTTTCTAAAACATCAAATCTATTACTCAATTTCCCTTTAAAAGAATCCTTCTTTTGACACATATTGATCCTTCCTTTATTACGAGAGCGCACAAGAACAAATCCATTAGGATCAGGCTTATCAAAAATAGCTTGGGTTTTCCCTTTCCCATTAGCTGAAGGTAGAACCTTAGTTACCCCTTGTTGAGAAGAAAAAGTTTCAGAAACCTATTTTGGACAACGCCTCTGTAGATGGCTATAATCATGACACCGGCGACAACAAAAAAGAAGAGATTCATAATCTACTTGTTGAATCCAATTCATATTTCCAACTCAAATTTCCAACGAGTCAGGTAAATGATTATTGAGATCAATCTCAACACAAATATGAGCATAAGTAGTAACCTTTCTCTCAAGTGTCTGATGAGAAGGACCAAGAGGCTTACCAAGAATTGCAACAATTGAGTGCAAAATATTAAATCTCCAAAACTCCATAGGCAACTGAGGGAGACGAACCCAGATTGGAAGTTAAGATGGAAGCTCTTCCAAAGGATCAAAACCAACATGCCAAGGTTTAATAAACAATCTTGCCTGATTGTGAAAATATGGCCCTCCTTCAAAAACCTTATTTCTGTCTGCCATTCTAATGAAGACTACAAAGAAAAAACCATTAGCAGCTAAGATAACCTTCATATCTCCCTCAGGCTGTCATTGGGTATGAGTCCAATTTTCTAAGAAAGACAAAGTAAGACAAAGTAGCTTTAAAACCCATAAACTTACAAATGAGTGCATGTTTTGAAAGATAAAACACATCCTCTACAATGATTTCTAGGTTAATAACCACAATGGGTCTTTCTTCCCTCTTTTACAAACATCCATTCAAATGGAAATGAGTTTCCATTCTTTGAAATACAGAAGAAATCAAAAGAACAAATGCAATGGCATGCAACAATAACATGCAACGCCGAAGAGCACCTATTTGACTTATGTTATTCTAGATTTGAAGTCTAGGAATTCTAAGCTCTATTATTATATGCTACTTTATCTTTCAAAATTTGGTATAGGTTCGCTATAATTCCTAGTACGAATAATAATAAATAGTAAAAAACAAAACATAGCTGGGCCCACCATCTTCGACCAAAGGGCTTTTTCCTCCTGTGAAAAGTGTCGTAGGTTTTCCTGCCTATGTTTGTCCCCCGCCCTCGGTTAGCCAATAATAGGAAAATAAAAGAGAATGAAATTCCCTAAAGAGGCTCAAACAACTATTGTATGGTAAGGTCTAGGTTTACTCCATTATCTCTGGAATGAATCTACACCTTGCATTGCCTGGTTTTATTCGAGTCTATCATAATTAATTTGCCGCACTTCTTGCAGGGTTCGCGTGTAAATGCATTTAAAGATAAAATGACGTCATGAGACAACGATCTGACATTAATCCGCCACAAGTCTCAAGCTGTGTGTGTAATCATAAAGGACACACTGTATCTCGCGAACCTGTCGGGCAGTGCAGCGCATTGCATGGTTTTATGCTTTTTAGAGGGATCATGGCAGCCGTGGGAGTCGCGACAAATATAATCATCCAGGCAAAATAACGATCGTGTGAGAAGTTGGACTGTTCTGGGATAGGACATATACACAGCATATAAACACTGGAGGGTGTACACACAATGTATATGTGACTGCTAACGGATATATACGCAGAGTATATATACTTTGGCGGTAAAGCAGGGTTGGTTTATCTTTTTCTTTTTGTTATTTTTTTCCAAATTTTGTTGCGAACATGCAAATGGAAATTCGAAGTGAAGTGAAAATTTGGGGGAAGGAGATCTGTAGTCAGAACAACAGCGAGCTGACGACCTTGATTGAAGCATGCCCGGGTTCGAAACAGTGGCAGATATGTACAGCCTCAGGGCCTTTGGCCGCAAGGCTGTTTTTTCATGCTTCGGAAGATGCAGTGGAAGCTTTTGCTTTTCTGTGGGAACAGCGTTTGTTAGGTTTTCATTCATGGACTCCAGAAATTTGCTCAGAGTTAGAAGAAGAAAATATTCGCAAGGAGGCCGACAAGAGCATGCGGCCGATTTTTATGAATTATATAAAAAATCTGCGAAATGGCGCGGCAGCGAGCAAGCGCAGGAGAGAAATTGAGGAAACGGAGAGCGATCTCAAGAAGTGTACGAAAAATTTAAAGGCGCGGAATGGGTTGCGGGATTGGCATCGGCTGGAGGGGCTGAAGGAGGGTTTGGCTGTGCAAATTGAAATTTTGAGGAAAAAGTTGGGGGAATTCGAGAGGGCTCTGCAGTGTTTGGAGTTTTATTTGAGCAATTCTGTGGAGGATTATGATTATTTCGATTGCTGTGCCGAGGAGAGGCCTGTTTTTGTGCTGGGAAATGGCTGGACTTGGGAACAGTTGTACAATATTGTTGTCAGGGAGTGCAGCCGTCTCGAGTCGGCCTTGCCTATCTATTCAAGCAGAAGGGAGATTATTCAGCATGTTCAGTTGCAGCAGGTTTTTGATATTTGTCGCCCATCTTAGCGTAGTTGAATTACTTTCAGGCGTGTTTATTTGATGATTTTGTCTCCGTCTTTGTTGTTCTTTTCGGCCTCTAATTTTGTTGAATTAATTATTTTATATTTATTTGTGAAATTTCCCTTTATTTGTGTAGATTCCATAGCCGTGGTGTTTCTTTTCTGTTGAAACTGAGCTTGATGTGGTATTTCATTCAATTTTAACACTTTATCATGTTATAAACGATTTCAGATTTCGGCAGGTAAACATCTTAAGAACACGGTATTCGATTCAATTTGAACGCCTCATCATGTTATTAATGTTTCGAGACTTCCACAGCTAAATTAAACATCTTAAGAAGTATCTAGTTACAACTATGTTTGGTTTTTATCATGTCCCCTAAGGATTTGTACCTGTGCTCTCATCATAAAAGCTAAAATCTTGCGTTTATGTTTTTTGGTTTCTTACGTGCTTTGTTATGTCTTTGCTGAATGTTGTGCGGAAAAATTTATACTCGTATATTCTTTTGTTTTATTTGTAACTTCTTACATCTTGAAATTAGGCAAATATAAGTTGTATAAGGAATATATAGAATATACAGGTCCAGTTAGTGAATTGCAGGTAGTTAAGCTAGTTGCCCTTTTGCATATAATAGTGCACGAGAGAGTGAATGGCTGTTTCCTTTATTTCGAGAGATTTTTTGGTAGACACAACAACAGCTATGTCGCTTTCATGATGGGCCTGTCATCTGGGGTTTGAATACCTTATGGTTTTTGATAAATTGCAAACTCATAATTTATTTACATGGATTGGTCTGATTGAATGGAATGCTGTAGATGGGTTTTAGCCTTTAGGTAGAAGCCATTAGGCTGTTTTATGGGATGGCTTTGGATAGGTTTATTTTTCCTAGTTGTATAAATAGGATGAGTGTACAGAAGCAGAATGTTAAAGAGGTTCAAGGTTTTACGAGTAGGAATGGTTTAAAATTTAATTTCTTGGTTGGAAGCACCTTTTGTTGGTTGTACAATGTATGCAAATTCTTGAATTTTAACTATGCATGCCAAATGTTTGACAAATGGCCGTAGAGAAATGTTATGTCATAGAATTCAATCTTTGCAGGAATGTGCTTCTTCCCCAACAATTCTCTTATAATTAGCTGTTTATGTTGCTCTTTGTTGTATATGTCCAGCACATTTAATTATTATACGAAGGAAAACTGGCTTTACTTGTGAGATTAAATTTGTACTTACAATAAAAATATCATGTTAACACCTTAATATCATTGCTGTTATATATGTATAAAATCTGCTTCTATGTGCAACTTCTTTAACCCTGTTTTTATATGTTGCTCTTTGTTTGTATATATGTCCTGCACATTATTTTTAATATGAAGGAAAACTGGTTTTTTTGCTTTTGATATTAAATCTGTGCTTACAATAAAAATATTTAAATATCATTTTAACACCTTAATATCATCTGCTGTTATATTTATAAAATCTGCTTCTTATGTGCAACCTCTCTAACCCTGGTTCGTATCATGTTGTGCTTACTGTTTCTTGTTTCTAGTAATATGGAAATGAAGTAAGGTACATAGTTCTTGTTGTATAGCCTGTGTTGTCTCTTATCATTCCCACGTCTCCCCCCTCCCCCAAAAAAGAAATCAGTGACCTAGTGAGGGAATTGGAATAACTTTATCTTTGGTCAAGCAGGAGATGTTAGATGCAGAAACAATATGTGGTATAGGTCAATATGTGAGGAAAACTTTGATTTATTATCGTTGTTTTTGATAAGTAAGAAGGGATGGGGGCCCTACCTGTTTCATTATATAAAAAACAGATATACAAAATATATCTGGCTGCCAGAGACTGTTCTCCATGGCCAACCAGAGCTGAAGTTCATGATTCACAAAGATTTGGCAATCCACATTAAGCCGAAAAGGGCTTATATTGATGCAAAAGAAAATTATCTTGACATGCCAAAAAATGGACAGCAATTGGACTGTTGAAAAGGCTAGGGTTATTTGCTATTGCCAGTAGCCAAACCTGCCAGATACTGTGCCACAGCCAAAACTTTGTTGCATCTATCTTGATCTGTGAAGGGGTATGGGACCATGATGGGCCTGCTCAATTCTGCCAGAATATCCCTACCATGACCTGCAAGTCCGCCAATTCCAGCATGTCCCATAATTTTGAAGGTTCTCTCTGATTCTCAGCAGCCTCTGTTCAAGCTCGGTTACTGCAGCCAAGAAAGGGACTCCTCTGAATTTTGCTCCCACCGTCAGTAGAACTTCCTATTAAAAGTTCCAGTCAAATGCAGCAATCATGTGTAGGCTGAACCTGACCACTCTCTTTTCGTATCATTACGTCAGTGGATGTGTGAGCTTCAAAATATTGGATAAGAAATAAGAGGCACTTCTGAATTAACCTGGCTCCTCACATCCATTTGAAGATAGTGAATGCCAGTGTCCTCCATGACAGCTTTAGTTATTTTTCTAGATCTTGTGTTGAAGATAAATGGTGATTCTACTGTCGTGGATTTCCCCTTGTAATGCCATTTTGCTTCATAGGGAGTGGAGGAAGAAAAGTGGTTCCATTTCTGAACTAAGCCTTGTTGTGATGACGAACTAGTTATGAATTATTAAGTGATCAAAATGGTGCCTTTTTTCTGTTATAAGCTTGCTTGAAACTTGTGGTGCTAACAACTGAAATGATTTTGATGGCTGCAGTTTTAATACTTGTGAATGATCTTGTAGGTGATGGGATTGTTCTCTTGTGACAATGCATTTGATTTCATTAGGGGATGGTATGTAATAAGATTTGTGTGATGGGGAATCATTCACTTAGTTGCCTAGTACCTGCGTATTTCTCAATGATTGGGAGTGATGCTTTTGTACCTTTGTCCAAGTGTGTGGAAGGTTTCTCCAACAAGTGCTTGCCTGATACGATGTACTCTTCATCATTATCAATAGCCCAATTGGCAAGATGGTCCATGGGACTATAAATTTCTTTGTAGCAATGCTGGTACACTACCTCTTCAAACTTTTTCAAATTAGTCCATACTTAGTTGGAAGATGTTGCTTACCTTTTGGTTTTGGCATTTTTTGCTTTTGAGTGCATTTATTATGATGAGAAAATCCCTTGCCAAGACGATTTTCCAAGCTCCATGTAGTATCACTATTTGAGTGGCTAAGGTGGCAACCATGGCTTTGACTTCCTTATTGGTGCCTTCTTGCAGTTTTTTGAAGTCGCGGCTCTGAAATTTCTATTGGGATCATTGATGATGCTTGGATTCCCTTGAGAGGCACCATCAAAATTCAGTGGGCTCCATATCACATCTTTTCTCTTGGTCTTGAGAGTTCCAACCTTGATGACCCCTTGAACAGGGGAAGGATTCTATAATAGAAGTTATGCCATTGTTATGTTGATGCCCCAATATTAAAGTGGGCGACTTTTGCATAATTTTTACTTGGCGGCCATATTGGCCCCCTTGTTTATGAAAGTTTCCTAGGGCATAGCTGTATCTTGGAAGATTCAATGGTTCCTTTCTTTCTATATATGTTAGATTGTTAAGCATGGATTTGAAATCTAAATGCTAAAGAATAATGTGTTTTGGTGTCGTAGGGGCATGTCCAAAACAGTTTGAGGATTGTGTATGGAAGGGCCCTAGAGTAGTTCAATTTGACACATAGCCATGACCAACACTTACAAACAAAAGGGCTATGAATAAGTAGGTGGTCAATGATTTCTTTTGTATTCTGACAAAGAATGCATCTTGGTGGTCCTTGGTAACCCATATTTGTTAAGTTTGTCTTGTGTGAGGATCTTCCATTGTGCAACCAACCATGTGAATGTGCTTACTTTGGTAGACACGATCTATTCTAAAATTTCTTCATGAACAATGATGTGTTTGGGGGGCATCATTTTGAATTAGGTATACCAATTTTGCCTTGTATCTACTAGATTTAGAACCTATACACTTGATTCGATCTAGAAAACCTGCAATATATTTTCCTCGAGTAAGGCTATCCTTGATTGTTGAGTCCATATCTAGGAAGGTAGGTCCTTCTAGTTGGCAACTTGGAAACCACATTTACTCCTTGTACACTAGTGGTCCTTTACTTTTCTTCTCCATAGCTTGATTAGGATGATATTTTTTGATTTCATCAAATTGTTGATTTTCTGCCAATGGTGGGCTATCACTCCACGAACCATACCAAAAGTCTATCAAGAAACCATTTTTGATTTCCCAAGAGAGGCGAATGGTGATTAGTTATTTGCAAGCTAGCGCAAAGCTCTAGATGTGCAATGTTGATGGTGGGGAGGCTGTAGTGAGAATATGAGAGGGGGAGGGGGAGTTGAGGTATTTGTGATGTAGCAAATGGCTCCATTTTTCCTTCATGTTGGAGTACATGCCTGTTGATGCGTGTTTTATGACACAACAAACATTCTAGAATAAAGTGTCAAAGACGCTCTATCCCCTCTTGAAAAACTACCTCGTATGCTAAGACTGCAAGAAAGATCATACGACAATTCCAATGTTTCAGTTAGGTGTGGATAAGCTCTGTGGTTGATGTGATTTGTCGGGGGCACAATAGGGATTTACTTCTGGTAGGTTACTCAACAAAGCAAAGACACGAATACAGTATCATTTTGGAATTTTTTGACTTTAAATAAAAAAGTAAAAAAAAGAGTAAGGGTTTAGGAGTCCTATGCTATTCCTACGAAATCAAGAGACGGCAAGGATTGAGTGAAACTAAATAAACAATACTTTGTTTCGCCACGCTAAACGACAACTACACAAAGCAAGTGCAATCTTCTGGGATTTGTGCTTAAAATTTCTTTACCACGAACAATACCATCAATAGAACAACATTATTCAAAGTAAATGTTGAAGCATCCACATAAAACTCAGTCTAACTTTACGCATTGAATGAAAAGCATCCACTCAAAGAAAGTGTGAGCTAAGTTTCACTAATCTTTTGCTATCAATCTATCATTCCCTTAACATACATTCAAATGAAATTCTAACTCAAATCTACTGTATGAGGAAGAGAAATATGCAACCATGCAACCATTTGACAATGAAAGGATTCAAAGCATCTCATGCATTATGAACTTTATTATCAAGATAGTCTTTTGCAACAATCTCATAAAACTCTCTCTCTTATTCTCTACAATCTCTTCTAATGACTCTAATCTCTAATCCTTGATGAATTCTCTAATCTCTAATTGATTCAAATGAGAGAGAGGGGGGGGGTTTATATAGAGTTTTTCGAGTACAATGAATAGCCAAGATCAAAATGAGATTAACGGCCCAGATTCAAAATATCTAAACCCTAATTAGGGTTGCCTAAACAACATTCAATTAACTGCAGAGAACTTCATGCACTGGGAGTTGCATCCTTATCCACTCGCAAAGCAATACTACGTTCAGTGAACCTGGACACGATCATGCTGACTTCTTCCATGGTAATGTCTGGCAGCGCATTGACTTTGTATTCCAGCAAGTCTAGACTTTTTGCACATTCTGCAAAGGTGATCGTCCATTTTGATTCATGCAGCAAGAAAGTATCTCTGATGGTCAGGAAGCTGAATGCTTTGGTCAAATTTTCCTTCATGATTGGCTCAGAAGTGGTGGAGAAAATTCTTTGAACTTTTTCTTTTAAATTTTCTGGCTGCAAGTGTTTCTTTCAGACAATATCTCTGTCAAGCATATCTGCAGCCATTTGGTAAATCTTACTCCGAATCTCCTTTGCCAGCTCTTCAATTTTGGCGCCATCTTGCTTTACCCTTTCTAGGACTTCTCCTTGTGAGATCAGTGCGTAGTACTAGCCATTGAAATCATATGCAGCTCCAGCTTCAATAATCTTTTCATCAATCAACCTCTGCTTTGGAATGCCCTTTATCTCTTGAAGAAATGGGATAATTTTACTTTGAATGTCTTGGAGACCATCCCATGCTTCTGCTAAGTCTGTAACTTGTGATAGCAGAAAGGAGGTTTGCTCATACACATATGCCAACTTTTCTGCGAATGCCATCGCCTCTTCTTTCTTTCCAGCCATCCATTCTTTAGTTTCTCTCGCTGTAGTCAACTCCTCTTCAAAATTTCTGACCGGTTCCTGTGAAGAGTTTGGAAGTGGAGGTGCTGATTGGTTACCTTGATTGAGTGGCCTGGTTAAATGCTGGATATATTCTTTCAGACGCTCAATCTCTCTTTTATATTGCTTCTTCTTCGCCACTTCTTTCTCTAGCCTAGATTTGATGGTGGCAACAAAATTATCTAGGTCCTCAACTTCTTGTCCTTTTGTTGTTGGACCCATATCAATAGTTGTGATGGCATATTCGTTTGGGGCAATCTCATCTTGGAATTTATCAACTGTAGGCACTGCAATCTGCATTGTGCGATTACCAGCCTCATCTCTTTGTATGGTAGAAAATTTCTTGGCTGGCTTTCTTGTGGCAGTCTGCTCTAGCTTAGCCAAGAAGTCTGCGGTATCATTCTCTTCTGGTACCTCTACTGGCGCCTTTATCTTTAGTCTCTCTTTTAGCCAATCTGGGATGGTTGACTGTTCAATTCCATCTTCCTGCTGATCTTGGACGTCCTGCATATCCTGAACTTCTGGCATATCCTGAATCTCTTGCACGGATGGGTCTTCCTGGATTCCCTTGGGGGCGGAAATCATTCCCTCTTCAAATTTTCCATCCATGATGTCCATGTCATTGTCTGATTCTAGAATCTTTGTGCTTGTAGGAGAAGGATGATCATCATCTTCCAATTGCATTGCCTCCATATCTCTAACTGGCGAAGGAATTCTGACTTGCTCCCAAGACTCTTCTTCCATGGTTAATATTTCATCTATATTTCTGGATGTAGCCGAATGAAGGGGCCTGGATTTATGCTTCTTTTGAGCAGGTCCTTCATCTACTGTTTTCTTCTTGTTCTGCTTTGTAGAGTCATCAATATCTTTTCTCTTTTTCAAGTTGGCGGCATTCGTTGGTCCACCTCCATGAGATGCACCGGCATTTGAGGAACAAGACTCTGCCTCACCCATTAGATCGTATGTAAATGGCACCTTCCTTTGTTGCAAAATTTTCACTTGCTGGTCCATCCACCATTGGGAATATTTGAATACAGGCCTCATGAATGTTGTCAGGTCACCAAGCTCAGGCTCAGACCATCTGATAGGAGGAAGTGGCTGCCTTTCATCGAAGCTCGGCTACACATATACTCCATCATCATCCAACTGATCAAGTACTCAGAAGAGTTTTGTCGCCCTTATCATATTCAACGGCAATCTTGACCACAGTCTTTTTCTCACTTCATATTCATCAGCTGCATTGGCCCAAAAATCTTCTAAGTCTATTCTGTGTCTGTATTTCTCTCCGTCCACAGTTCTAATGTGATGGAGTGGATCGAAGTCACTTCTAGGCTTGTAGGATATGAACGGGTATCTTTGCATCTCTAATCGAGCACTCTCTGCCGCTTGCGCCGATGGACATGACTCTTCCATATTACCGATGAAGAGTGGAAAAGTGACAACTGCTTTTTGCTTTGGCCTTTGGATATTTTGATATGTCTCCAATTGCCTTAGAACTTCCAACAAAACCATTTTGTTGGTAGGATAAATGGGCAGTCTGTATGGGCGACCTATGAATCCTTGAATCTTGATGTAAGTAAATTTGGGAAACTGGATGAACCAGGATCCATATTTGCCAATCAGACTTTTGGCCTCACGGGTGTGCCTCTGATGTGTTCCGCCTTGGAGAATTCGAGTGATATACATAAGAAAGGCGTCATGCGCCCGTCGGAAGTGTGACTTCTCCTTCAACTGCAACTGCGGATAACAATTGTAGGACTTGAACTCTCCTTTGTCGTTGTCGACTACACCTTTGCAAATTAGGCCAGCATATCTGTAGGTCCTTGCAAGCAGATATATGACATAAGAACTCATATGGAAGGTTTTGGTTCTTTCCAAGTTGACCAACTTGTTACATCCCGATATTATAGCTACTATTGTATAGGGCAATTGATTGTACTGTTTGAATCTTGATGATGAATAAAACATGGTTGATCTTGTTAATAAATGAATGAGTTATGTTTAAATGATGGTTTCATTTGATTGTTACTTCTAAATGATTTTGTCTTGATTAAATATTGCAAACAATTATGGAATAATGTTATTCTAACTTGTGAGATGTTTTTACCTTGTTATGAGCATATGACTGCCGATGTCATGTCATGATGTGCAGGTATGAAGACTGTACCTCCGGGCAGAGGAGAGACATCATTCGGGGAGGAACTTGGTCGGGTAAACAGTAACGATTACCAAATTGAGCATACACACACATACTATAAATTGAGTAAGCCAAGTCTGTTTGTCGAGATAACGGTAAGTCGTCCATAGGCTTAAGGAGTCTAGTTTACTTCTTTGTGCTTAAGAGTGATGATTGTTTGTTTATCAGACTTACAGTATTACGTTCATAACGTGAATGGATATATGTTAATAGGTCAAGTAAGTATGTATATGCATGTCAATACATACGTATGTTCGGCAGATGGATATGCCCATACGTACGTATCAACATGATATACATACATTTACGTGTACACTACGTATTGTGATATACGTAAATATACATACCTACGTTCTCAATTGCCTGTGAATAGTGATATTAATTATATTATTTAATATTGCCTAGGAATTTACATATACAAATACTAACATGTATAAGTGTAAATATTCTGATATGTAAATAAAATATATATATATATTTAATAATATATAAATATAAATATTTAAATTGTAGTTTTACTTGGAAATATATATATATGTATACTCGTTAATATATTTAAATATTAATATTTAAATATATCAACGCATATATATATTGAAGTATACAAATCTACAATAAAGATATATATAAATATATATATTTACAAATATATATATTAAGTTAAATAAATTTATGAATCTTATATTACCGTGGGTAAAATTGTAATCACCTTACATAGTGAAATCTTTATTAATGAATTTAGAAATATTTGATTTTGATTTAAAATATGAAATCGATACATGGCTTGAAGTCAAAATTAATATTTTGTTTTTGAACTATGGAAATCGAAATTTTAAGAGAGTTAAGTATCTAAAATATAAAATTCTTCATTGAGTAAAGTCGAAACATTTGTAAATGAGGAAAAAACGTTTTATTTAGTAAAACTCATGAAAACTGCCTGAAGGAAATCGCGCACATCATGAAAATCGCGTGAAAAGCCACGCGCAGGAAGAAAAACGCGCCAGAAACGCGGGGCAAAGAACTGGTCTTTGAATGGCGCAAATACTGATCTCAAGACCACGAAATGGCAACGTGGGAATGTCTGGGACTTGACCTTTTCGTTTGAAAACAAATTTCCTTGTTTATTGCAACGATATAACCTAAAAACTGAAAACGCCTGGAGCTGTCAATCCGCCATGTGAGAGTTGAAAAATTCTAAATTTGCTGGCTTAATAGGAAGTCGATTCATCTCTATTATAATGACTTAGGGTTTATGAATTCGCCAAGTGTCTTTTTGACAAATTCTGGGCACTTGTTGTCAATCTGCATGCCTTCTAAAAGGGAAAACAGTTGCAATTCGGGCCTATATAATGACGCCCTTCCATTCATTGTGAACACACCTTTGGAGCAATCTGAGTTTACTATTTTTATTCCATATCCATTACATTGTACTGCCTGAGTTTCCTGTATTGTTGAGTTTGATAAATTCAGTGAATTATTTTCAGCATTTGCCAGTCACAGTGAATTAAGTCATTTTGAGTTTAAAGTGAGGTATTTGTATAGCTGAGTAGGAATTAAGTGTTGGAAACACGTCTGTGAGAAGAGATATAGAAGCTCACTATAGAGTGAAATACTTTCATTTAAAGAAGCCATATTTAGCTGAAACTCCGGAAGCTTATTTGAAGAAGAATTTAAAAGAGCAAGTCTGGGAGGAGAAGCTTTAAAATCAGGCATGAATCTTCCTATTATATAACCTTTGTTAAAGTGTTGTTTATTTTGCGTCTTGTGATCGTTGCTTTCAATTAGCTTTAATAGGAAAGAACCAATTCGATGAATAAAGCAATGCATTAAAGGAGAAAATGTGTAAAGGATTCAATGATTATGGGAAATTGTAAAAAAAGGGATTATTTGGGTTAAGAGTTTAAAGGATTAGATTATTTATCTTGCATTAAAAAGAAATAATAGAAAAAGGTAAAAGGGAAGGATTTACTTGCATTTTAAATGGTTATTGCATGTTGTGTATGATCTCTATATATGGAGAATACGTAGATGTACTTATTATCTACTAGGATCGAGATGATGGCAGAATCAAGTGAAGTCTTTTAGCTTAAGTTATTAGGATAACTGAGACAAGTTAAGTACTCCTAGGATAAAGAATTCCTAGTTAGGAGAATTGATACAAGACACTTGAATACTGTTTTCATTTCTAGTAGGTTCGTGTGATTGTAGGATGTCTGGGATGACGGATTCACCCATTGAAGGACAAACCTATGCGTAGAGTAAGGAAGCCTTAAGTCAAATCGGCCCTGAGTAGTGTTTATGATAGATGACCTTCATTCGAAGTACTGAATGAGAATACTTTGGCCAAAGTAGTGAAAGGTACGACATCCACCTAGATGTGAGATAGTTGAGACTACACTGTCAGTTCATTGTGATCCGAGTACTAGATCGAGATTGTGAAATAGCAAAGTTCTAGTTGAGTAGGACACAGCACTATGCTCAGCTTGGTAATCGCTAAAGGATACCCTACCAATCTCTTCTTCAAGGGAGGGCCGTTTCATTGCAAATGATCGTATGGGACCGCATTATAAGTCCGCGGGTTGGCGGAAAAGCCGAGTGATGCCTCCACGCTGAGCGGCGATGTACTAAGATTTGAAAGGATGACTCCCCGGACCTTTACTTCTATTTGTGCAAAAGCTTACGAGCTATGTATGTAACTGTATTACTTTTTAACTCTGATTTATATTTGCAATGAAACATATTGTAACTTGTACGTGTTTATCAATAAAGAAAGGAAGAAATTTTATTGTATTATCTTTGTTATATGTTACTTTTACATGTTTTAAGTGAGAATTGGAAAGTTTTTAATTTACGCAGAATTTATCGTAATAACCGCTGGAGACTGTCACTGATCATTCTAGACCAGTTGAACATTTTAACCCCGGGAGTTATTTCATCAATGAAATAATACATCCAGGTTTCAAAAGGCGCACCCTGAGGATTGCCTACCATTCTATTCAGCAGCAAGACAATATCTCCGTATTCTTTTTTAAAATCAGGTCTGGACAATTTCTTCGGCATCTTTTTGGCAGTAGGTCTGGGCTTCACCAATCAGGACTTATTTATATTTGATGCACAAAGATCTTGCTGATCTTCGTAAAGTTTACGTGCATCATCTTTGCTTCGATAAGATGTCTGGTGGTAAGCTGGAATTCCAAATGTTTCTTGTATGGCTGGCTCAGTCAAATATGCCGGTACTCTTCCATCAGGGGCTTCTATCTGTCTTTCCTGTGCATTATAATGCAATGCACACTCTACCATGAGCTCTGGACATTCTTTTGCTGGTGGAAATCCAGCTGCATGAACAATACTGTTGCGCATCATCCTTCTTGCAATTGGCGTGGGTAAAAATCCATCACTTCCGTACATTCTTTTCTTAAAATCATCAAAGTCAACATGGCCAAGGTTGGTGTCCACAATGTTCTCCCATTTGGATTTGATTTTGGACTGTGGCTGCGAACCCTTACTGGCGAACTTCATTTTTGTTCTCTTGAAAATAAATCTGCAAGAAGATACAAAGAGAATATTAAAATTAAAATTAAATTACTCGAAAAATATTCCAGCTAATTGATAAATCAAACTTCGTGAAAAATTATGCTGGAAATGAAAGAATTAATGAAGTTTTTTGTGCTAGAATGAAGTGAGGAAAATAAATCTGCCTGGCTCTTTTGGAAAAAATGAAATGGTCAAGATCATAGTGCTGGCTGGTATGAATTTGCTTCCTTCACTTTGCTTCAAACTTTCTCAACTTTCTTGCCTTAGCCAAAATTTCTTCTCACAACTTTTCTTTCGAAAATTGAATGATTGAAAAATGAGAAGCAAATTCAATTATAAAGATGAGAAATTCGACCCATTTAGCAAAATTCAATTGTTTCCATTAAATCAAGTTCGAACTTGGCTTGCACTCAGCTTCCGAATGGCAAATTTTATCTTCAACATCAGTCTCCGGGAAAGTTTCTAAATCAGGTGCCACTTCAGTGAAGTCACTTTTGTCTTTTCCAAAGGAGAAAATTTCAAACTTTATCTCTTTGGGTGTTGAAAAATAAAAATAAAAATAATAAAAATAATTATTTTCATGTGTCATTTCCAACCCCTTTATTTTAATTGTTATGGCATTTTTTTATTATTATTTTTTTTATCTAAGGCAAATTTGATTTTCCTAAGTTATTTTTCTTGCCTTTACCTTAGACAAATCTTTCTTCCATTTTATTTTGCCATAATTTTTCATGACTCCTTATGTCTTTGGCGAACTTTCTCATTTTCTAAGCATATCAATGCCAGACTTAGGAAAAATTTCTTTATTTTCTCTAAGTATGGCGAATTTATCAAGGTACCAAGCATATCATTTAATATTTCAATGTCCCAGCTTAGGCATAATTTTGATTTTTTTTACTTCCTCTTGGTATGGCGGACTTGCTAGTCATTCTTTCCATTTTGCCAAGGCATAGGGTGGACTTACCTTAGTGTTGAGCCATCTTGACTTGGGGTGGACTTTCCATAGTCTTATGCCATGTCTTGCCTTCTATGGCGGACTTTACCTTTACTTGTGCCAACCTCTTTATGGCGGACTTTACCTTGGCTTGTACCATCCTCTTTGGAGCGGACTTCACCTTTGCTCATGCCATCTCTTTTTATGGTGGGTGGACTTGGCTTGAAGTCAAGCCATTATCTCTTGTGAGCTAGGTAGACTTGGCACTTCTCCATGCCATGGCAAGGTGGACTTGTCTTGATGTCATGCCATTTCACATTGCTTTGCTGGGCGGACTTTGCCTTATCTCATGCCATTTGCATAGGGTGGACTTTCCTTAGCCTTGTGCCATCCTTTCTTTTGCTGGGCGGACTTTCCATGAGTCCATGCCATTATCTTGGGGCGGGCTTTACCTTTTGCCATGCCATTGTCTTTTCTTCCAAAGGCGGACTTGGTTGAAGCTTTTGCCATTAATTTTGCTCTCCATTCTCCTTGCTGGTCAGACTTTCAGCCTCCCTTCCATGCCTTCATGAATTCATATCTCCATACTTAGGCGATTTTTACCATGATTTTCAGACTTTTCATGGATTTTTCCAGATTTTAAAATGATTTTCTGCGATTTTCTATTGATTTTTTGGAACTTCTGAGTGGTTTTTTGAAATCCGGGCACTTTCTAAAGATGGAAACCCTACCAAAAATAAAAACTTTTCCAAAAATAGCAACTTTCCAAAAATAGCCCCTAAAAAATAGGAAGTCTAACTTGGGCTAAAAATGCCAAAAATGAAGTCCCTAAAAAATAGGAGGTCTAGGGTGGAGACCCCAAAAAGGTAGGAGATGTCAGAATCGACTGAAACGATAGTCAATCTTCGTCTCTCGGGCCCTCTAAGTACTATGATGACGCTTGCACAATGATTCGGGCTCAAATTCTTTGCTTGACTTGGGTGACCATTCAAAAACTCAAACTCTAAACCCCAAACGGAGACCAGACGAAACCGAGATGCGCAACAGCAAAACCCTAAAAGGCAAACTACTAGGGTCCCCATTTGCAATGGGGTGATGTGTGAAATAGGTCACAACAATGCCCCATATTAGTTTAGCCACAAGAGCTAGTGTTTGCTTGTGAAGGTTTTTGATCCGCATGCCACCACCTTGTTTTTCCAATACATAATTTGTCCCAAGACACAAGAGGAATACTTTTGTGCTTGCTAGTGCCATGCTAGGGGAAGTCCATGATTTTTAATTTTTCTAGGTATTTGATGATGCTCTTTTAGCTTTTTAGTCTAGACATTAGGAAGATTGGCAATGCTGAAAAAATAAACTTTAGGAGTTGTATCCTTCCCACTAGCGACAACCATTTTCCTTTCCAAGAGGAGAGTTCACCTTTAAAGAGTTCCACCAGATTGTTCTAGAGAAATGCACACCCAATGCTAGCAAAGAGAGGGATGCTGAGATACTTGATGAGTAGATTTCCTTTGTGAAAATTTAAAATTTGGGAGATCCTATATTTCATCAAAGGGGCCACGTTAGCAAACAAATATTTCCGATTTTTGGTACCTACTAATTAATTACTTAACTCAAGGCTTGTGAGTATGTGTTTAGCATTTATTTGAATGCATGGACCTCCCTTATGGTTGCTTTCTGAACATGATGGCATCATCAACAAATTGCTGATGGGTAAATGCCTCCATATCTTCCATGGTCCAAATCCCTTTGATTTGATGACTAATTTTCTCTTTTTTGATGAGTCTACCTAAAGCATTTGCCATGATGATGAAAAGGAACAATAATAGGGGATTTCCTCACTTGATGCCTTTGGTTGGTTTGAGATCAATCTTTCTAAGGGATGCTATTGATTTTTTACATCCACTTCTTTGAGATCAATCATGATGGTGTGATCATGATTTGGAGGGTCCTATGATTCCTCTCCCAAGTGGCTAGTGCCCTTGGTATTCTCCTCTTTGGTGTGTTGGCGATCCAATGTACCCCCTCTTGTGTAGTATTAGGTGGAAGTTTGCAGAACTTAATGTTCAAAACCTCTTTCCCACCAAAGCTGTTTGTGTCCTTTTTCTTTCAAAACTTATCTTGTGAAAATGAACATCTTCTTGTGAGTTGTGTCCTCTGTGGTGGCTTTTGCCTTGCTGCTCAAAAAAATTGTTGAATATTGCTTCTCCAATATCTATTGTCATTTCCTTTTGTAAACCCAAGATTGCCTCGAGGTAGGTCATTGTTGCCAATTTCAAGGTAGGGCTTTTCCAACTGTTTGTAGAAAGTGTCTTGTTTGTGTGGGCGTTTGTGCTTGCTTGCACGTCTTCTCCAACCTTTGTTCTGTCTTCTAACAGATTTTGCCCAATTTTGTCTGCTCCTTCCATTGCTTTTGTTTAGGTTAGGTTTTTTAATTACTTTTCGATAAAGGTGTTATTCAAACTATTAAACCAACATGGGTTTATTATTTACTGTTATAAAATTTTGGTGAATCTAATAACTTAATAATAAATATAATTTCTTATTCTAAATTTTTATAGTGATAAACCTACTTTTTGAAAATTTTGTAGATTGCGAGCTTGCATTATTTTTGAATTGCTGTCACTTTGTAATTTTTATGGCTAGAAATTTGAGGGAAAAACTTTGTTTGGTTTACTAGAAGTTTTGATGACATCATGCTAAATCTAGAAATTTTGTCGCTGGAAATAAGGTTAGAACTGAAGAGTTAACTTAAAAAGTTATGGTTAAAAATTAAAACCTATGCATATAAGATACACAAATCAAGGGGTGTGATAGCAGCAGCGGAAATGGGCTATTCGTTAATGATTTTTTTTGCATTTTGACAGTAGAAGAAAGGAGCTTTTAGAGATAGTTGCAGTATTTTGGAAGGTTGAAAATTTCATGTAATGTCCCCTAGTTGGGGTATGCCTGATTTTGCCCAAAAGTAGCAATTCCAACAGTATAATTTATTTTACAAATAGTATTCAAAAATTAAATCATACAAAAGTTATTGAACTTAAGAGTAAATGATCAATTAATATAAATAACATTGCCTAATTGGGTCTAATCTATAGTTTCATTTCCAATAACCAATCATAGAAAGGATTGGAAAGGAAAGCACGATAGGGTGCCCGGAGATTGTTCATCACAATTAAGCCCAAGAGTGTGGCAATCACCCCTTGGCCCCAAGTGGCAGGAACTCCCGTTACCATCCAACATGGGGTGGTCTACTTGCATTGTGGAACCTGGAGACTGTTCATCACAATTAAGCCCAAGAGTGTGGCAATCAGCCCTTGGCCCCAAGTGGCAGGAACTCCCATTACCATCCATCATGGGGTGGTCTACTTAAATTGTGGAACTGGTCTGCTGCCTCTCCAATCGTGTTCCCTTGCTAGTCCCTGCTTGATTGCTTATAGGGAAACAATTAGATTAAATCCATAATTATAAGAGCCTTAAATAGATTAGCAATTATACCTCATGACGGGGAAGAGTCACCTCTTTCCACTCCTTACCTTTGTAAGGGACATATCTCTTCAAAACCCAAGTGCTGCCTTGTTTTGTTATTGACTTGCTTTCCCAAGCGCTGCCTTTAATTAATTATATTTTTAGTAATTATTTGCCTTTAAGGAATCGCTGCCCAGGATGTCCTTTATATTTTCGATCCCTTTGCTATTTTACTTCTAGCAGCAATTTCATTCTTATTGCTGCAGGGTCTTGTGGGTGGGGGCATGACATTTCCACAACAATTTAAGGAAGAAAGAATGCTTGGTATGACGGGAAAATAATGATTTTTTTAATAGAGCTAGAGGATTCCATACCTGTTATGAGGTAGGATTCTTTTCATTTCTCTCTTTCATTTGTTTTACTTTACTTTGAAATAAGGAGTGAATGCTTTAGATTAGATTGAAAGTTATGTTCTTAAAACTCTTTTGTTCATCCCATTCAGTATCATGTGGAACCTGGGATGGGTAGCATTAATGCAAGGACCCTAGATTTTATTGTATACAATAAATGTGTGTGTTCTTTCATATAGATATTTATGTTTATAGAAAACCTTGACCATCAACCAACCTTGCTAGGTTTTGACACTTATTTTATTCTGATGATTTATTTGCATGGTATGGGCTATTGTAGAGTTGAAGATAGTTTGAATTGTAGGTGGAGGTTAGTAAAAGACAATATTTAGTTGATGTTACTCTATTATGAGGTTTGATGGCTTGGATAAAACTATTTTTTCTGATAACTATTGTAGGTTGTTTTGAAAAAATGAATGACTGAATGATGATTGTATGCAATGTGTGTGTGTGTGTGTGTGTGTGTGTGTGTGTGTTGATGATGGACACATTGTGTGAATGCTTTTTGACAACCTGAACATAAAAAAAGCTTCAGGGTATAAATGCTATGTTACACCAGTCACCTCATTAGTGGTTTGGAATGAATTCCATTATTGTTTTGGGCAAAGTTAACTATAAGCAAGTACTTGTCCATTTTCTTTCAGTTATTTGAGACTTATTCTTTATTGACTTTGTAATTGTATGTTGGATTTGTTTTAATTGTTTGTGAATAAACATATGACTTGATTAATCATTATTTTTGATTTGATAAGTTTGTTGGGTCTAAGATTATGTTCTAAATCCGTATCATATTTCTGTGATTGGTCTCAAAGGAATAAAAACTAATAATCTGAATGGAAGACTTGGACTTAATTTTGCATGTTAAAAAGAAAGAAATTAGAACTTGAGTTTGTAAAACATAGCGAAAATTAAGATTTAGAATTTCAAAATTTGTAATAAAACATGTTTGAAATTAATTCTTGTGGTAGAAACTTTTGGTACTTTTTATTGTCATAATATGTTGATGAAACTGGAATATGATGTGTTTTGAGCTTGTGTGAGAAGCAATTCTTGATTGCCCTAGATTGGTTTGTGTGTATGCACAAATGTATGAAAGCAGTTGTGTTATGTACCCATGCACAAAT
Source organism: Sequoia sempervirens (assembly GCA_007258455.2). NCBI lineage: Eukaryota > Viridiplantae > Streptophyta > Pinopsida > Cupressales > Cupressaceae > Sequoia > Sequoia sempervirens. The sequence goes on from VDFB02010632.1 coordinate 20,579, forward strand.
GAAGAGTATCATGTAACCATATCGAACAATTGTGGCAGCATACATGTATGTACACTACACCAGTTGTTTCGATGTGGGCACATGATGTTTACATCATACAAGTGCTTTGTTGTACTAAAACATCTGGTATAGTTAGATAAAATACTTGCTATAATTATTGTAATCTTTCTATAGCATAAACTGCATCATATGGGTTTGAAAAAGGGACTATGAGGACAATAGGTCAATATTGTAATCTCATAATGCTACTTTCCCACTCATTCTATCATGCATAGGTGTCTATGCACAAGCAAATCTAAGGTAGTTGAGAATCGCTTTTACACAGATTCAAAACATATCATGATCTTTCATCAACATATTGTCATCATAAAAGCAAGTACTAGAAGTTCCTGTCATAAATTTAATTTCAAAAACATCAGTATGTTTTCAAGTTCATGTTCTAATTTCTTTCTTTCTAACATGACAAAAGTCTTCCATTTATATTTCAATTTTTTTTTATTCCTTCGAGATTCGTCATAAAGATACAATACAGATTTTGAACATAATCATAGATTCAATGAAGTCATTTAACCAAGAATAATGACTAATCATGCTACATGTTTAACACACAAGAGGTTTACTCATTAATCTTTACTGACAAACAACTAAAATAAACTCAAAATCCAATTAGAAGCTCGATAAACTATCCGCTCTATTTACAAATAACTAGTACAAAATAGACAATTACATGGTTATGATTGACTTAGCCAAACCAACATGGAATCACTTTCTAGCCACCACTTGCATAACAAGTATAGCATCATTACATAAAGCATAGCTTTCTTAACTGATTTTTTATTTTCGCTTTTTTATGTTCAAGTTGTTGACACAACATAGCCTTCACACAATCTATTCACACCAAACTAACTAGCAGGTTAAGGCTTATATATACACACGTACTCACAGACATACAATTATTCATTAATTTTTTCAGCAAAACCTATGGTAGTTATTAGCAAAAGCAATTTCATGAACCATCACATATTTATAATAGGGTAACCTTAACCAACCATTGTCTTTTACTAACCTCCATGTACATTTCAAACTACCCTTCAATTCCTTATTTTCCATACCTCACAAATAAATAAGTAAAAATAAAATGAAGTCCCAAAATTGAGCACGAGGATCATTATTGGGTAAGGTTTCCACAACCATATATATGCATATGATTAAACTTAGGGTCCCTGCATCAAATATTAAATTGAAATGGCAAAAGCAGCAAACGATATGCAACTCAAAAACAATCATATATTATTTAGGAAACTAATAGATGATTTTACATTTGATTATAGTGGGTTGTATAAAGCTTCTTATTCCAACCACCCAAATAATGGCCTTATGGGAATCTATTTCCGCACAACTAACTACTAACAAATTTTTATTTATTCACTAACACTTATTTTATTATTTACTAACATATATTAATGTGCTATAGGTAATATATTTCCAACATTCTCCCTTTATTGCACCATTTTGGACAAAGGTAGGAACGTTAGTAGTAGACTGGGCACAACCACCCAAATAGGCACTTGATGAACCAAGACACGCAAGCACAATTCACTAAGGTATCACACTAACTAGGACACACCTAATAGATCATATTTGTGGATGTTTTGACCAGCTGCCCCAAATCTTATGTACAATATGAGAGAACGAATCCTATGTTGAGAGGGTGAATTTCTCCTTTGATAGAACAAACCCCTCCTCCAATGCACAATGAGGGAACATCTCTTCTGCCACAGTACAAATACCTCCTCTAGTGTCCAATGGGAACAAATACCTCTTCAAGTGTACAGTAGTGTTGGTGTACGTTTTATCATCCACCGAACACTTCAGAATAAAATGTCCAAAGACACTCTATCCTCTCTTGAACAAAGTCACCGCGTATGCTAAGATTGCGAGAAGATCATATGGCGACTCCAAGGTTTCTTTCGTCAGGTCTTGACGTGTGGATAAGCCCAATGGGCATTGTGATTTGCTGGTAATACACAAAGGGACTTACGTTAAAGAATTCTTCACAAGTTTGGGACTTCGACGGATTTATCATTAAAAACTTGATTTATCATTAAAAACTTCTTCGGTTAGGACTTTTGGTTCGAATTTCAAAAAAAGTGCAAAAAGACAAGGGTTTAGAGGATCTATTCTACGCCTAGGAATTTAAGAGACAGTAAAGATTAGGTGAAATGAATAACCAAACTTTGTTTCGCCTCCCTAGGACAACTACGCAAAGTGGGTGCAATCTTCAAAGGGTGTGATTATAATTTTCAAGCCTCGAATGAGACCGAAGTTAAGTATCCACAATTACAAGCTCAGGCTAACTTTACGCATCAAATGCAAATCATCCATTCGAAGAAAGTATGAGCAATATTTCACCATTTAATCTATACGATCAATCTCGCATTCACTTAACCAATATTCAAAGCAAATTCTACTTAATTTAATTCTAACTCTAATCTATGGTAGAAGAAGTTATGCAACCTTGCTTACTAGACAATAAAAGTTATTCAAAGCAAATCATGCATAAGAGTTTTTATCATCGGAAATAGTCTCAATGCAACAATTTCATGTACTGTCTCCACACCAATGAAAGTGAGAGATCACCAATTTAAATAGAGTTTTCAAAATCAAATGAAAGGCCAAGATTAAAACAGTATCGACAGCCAAGATTAAATACAACCCAACCCTAATTAGGGTTGCCCAAAATAACATCAGTTATCAACCAGTAAACAAGCAGTAACAGGCAGTGAAGTGGCAGTTGGAGCTATCTTCAAGGGAAGGCGTCCCTATCTTCTTGGGCAGCATTGTGCTCGATGAATCTGGACACGATCGTGACAACTTCCTCCATCGTGACTGGCGGCAGCATGCTAATCCTGAATTCAAGTCCACCTAAATCCTTAGCACATTTGGCGAAGGTGCTCTCCCAATCCGCCTCCTGCCTCACAAAATCATTCCGGATGGCCAAGAGATTCGCCACTTTTGTGAAATCCTGTCTCAAAATTGTTCCAGTAACAGAAAAGAAAACTTCCTGAACCTTATGCTTTAACCTCTCCAGCTGCATGTCGTTTTCCCGAACAATCTCTCGGTCAAACAAATCTGCAGCTATCGTATAAATCTTCTCCCAGATTTCTTTAACTTGCTCCTCAACTTTGAGCCCATCCGCCTTTGCCTTCCCCATAATCTCTCTCCGTATCATCACTGCCCAAAACCAATGGTGAAAATCATAAGCTGCTCCTGCAGCAATCACCTTTCCTTCGACCAACTCTTCCCTTGGAACACCCTTCAGTACCTTGAGGCATGGAATGAGCCTCTCCTGAATGTCTGGAAGGTTGTCCCAAGTTTTCGCCATATCAACCAATCTGGAAAGAAAAGAAGAAGTTTGCCTGTAGGCAAGTGCCAATTTCTCCATGAACGAGGCTGCTTCCGTGCCCTCGCTTACCATCCATTCCTGGGCCTCCTTGGCCGTGACCATCCCTTGCTCCACATCCTTGGCTATTTCTTGCGAGGAATTAAGAAGAGGAGGAGCTACTGCATCACCCTGATTGAGTGGTTGGGTCAGATGCCGTATGTACTCCTTCAGGCACTCGACCTCCTTTTTGTATTCCTTCTTTTTCGCCACTTCTTTTTCCAATCTCGCCTTGACAGTTGAGACGGAATTGTCCAGTTCTTCCACTTCCTGGCCTTTTGTTGTTGGGCCAAGGTCTATAGTGGTTATGGTGTATTCTTTGGGAGTGATCTCATCTTGTGCCTTATCCACTGTTGGTACTGCGATATGTATGGAACGGCCGCCGGCTTCATCCCTCTGAATGGTGGAAAATTTCTTGGCAGGTTTCTTAATAGCAACCTGTTCCAACCTTGCCAAGAAATCTGCAGTATCATCTTCTTCTTGGACCTCCACAGGTGCCTGAATCTTCATCCTCTCTATCAGCCAATCTAGAATGGTAGGCTGCTCGATACCATCTTCCTCCTGAACGTTTTCTTCATTTGGAATATCCAGGACTTCTCTGAGGGTAGAAATCGTTCCCTCTTCGAAGTCATCGTTTTGGACTTCCACTTCATTATCCGAACCCAGTATTTCTGTGCCCGTAGGTGATGAGGGCTCATTGTTATCCAATGGGATCGGTTCATTGTTCTCTTCCTGAACTGCAGAAGGTCTCATCATTTCAGCTAAGGATTCGTCTGCGGTGGTCACTAGCTCATCAATATTCTGAGACGCCACAGAACAAGATGGTTTTATCCTCTGTCGTTTCTGGATAGGCTCTATACTTGGAACTACTTCTTTCCTTTTCTCGCCAATCTCAACCAAATCATCTTGATGGGATGCGCCAGCATTGGAGGAGTATGACTACGTCTCGCTCAGTAAATCATACGTGAGCGTTATTCTTTTCTGTCTCAACTCGTGGACATGATGGTCGACCCACCACTGTGAGTACTTGATCACTGGTCTCATCAATGTCGCCAAATCTGAGTGCTCAGGCTATGACCACTTCACGGAAGGAAGAGGTCGGCTCTCCTCGAAGGGCGGCTGGACATAATTTCCATTGTCCTGCAACTGATCAGGCACCCGACAAAGTTCGATCGCCCTCATGAAGTCTACTGGCATTCTAGACCATAATCTTCTCCTGACTTCATACTCATCAGCGGCGTTCGCCCAAAAGTCCTCCAATTCCACTCTGTGTTTATATCTCCTCCCATCCACTGTCCGGATATGATGATGTGGGTCGAAATTGGCCCTGGACTTATAGGCTGTGAACGGGTACCACTGGATCTCTAGCTTGGCGCTCTCAGCTGCTTGTGCTGATGGACAGGATTTTGACATATTCCCAATGAAGAATGGGAATGTAACAGTCGCCTTCTTACTCGGCCTCTAGATGCTCTGGTATTCTTCCAGCTGCCTTAGGACTTCAAGCAAGATCATCCGATTTGTTGGATAGATAGGCAACTTGTAGGGATTTCCAGTGAATCCTTGGATCTTGACATATGTAAATTTTGGAAACTGGATAAACCGGGATCCGTATCTAGTGATCAAACTTTTTGCTTCGTGACTCAGCCTTTGATGCGTTCCTCCTTGAAGTGTTCTTGTGATGTACATTAAGAAAGCATCGTGCACCCGCTTGAAATGAGATTTCTCCCTTAGCTGAAGTTGCGGGTAGCAATCATAAGGCCTGAGTTCATTTTCTCCGTTGCCAACTTTGCCTTTGCAAACCAGTCCTGAGTATTTATATGTCCTGGCCAATAAATAGACAATGTACGAGCTCATATGAAAAGACTTGATTTTTTCCAAATTGATCAACTGCTCTCGAAGATTGTCACTTATCATTCGGGACGAGTTGAACATCTTCACGCCGGAAGTGATTTCATCTATAAAATAATACGTCCAAGTTTCAAAATATGCACCTTGTGGGTTGCCAGCTATTATGTTCAGCATCAAAATGATGTCCCCATAATCTTCTTTAAAATCTGTTCGGCGTGGCCTCTTAGGCATCTTCTTTATTGATGTTCTAGGCTTTTCCAGCCATGCCTTATTAACATTTGTGGCGCATAACTTAGACTGGCTGTCATACAATCCCTTGGCTTCCTCCTTGGTTTTGTAGACGGTACAGGAATGTGTTGGGATGCCAAATGTCTCCTGTATTGCTACTTCACCTAGGTGAGCCAGGACCCTTCCGTCAGGTGCAATGATTTGTCTTTTCTGAGCATCGTAATCGATGGCACATTCTACCATCAACTCTGCACAATCCATCGCAGGCGGAATCCAGCTGCTTGAAAAATTCCATTCCTCACCATTCGTCTGGCAATTGGTGTCGGAAGTCCATCATGTCCATATACTCTTTTCTTGAACTCTATGAAGTCAACATGTCCCAGATCGGTGTCTGCAACATTTTTCCACTTTGAATTTATTTTTGACTCTCGCTGTACCCACTTGTTGGCGAACTTCATTGGTGCCTTCCTCGATGATTCCCCCGCCATGGTCATCAACCTGCAGTAAAATACTAACATTAATACGAAGACTTTTAAAATATAATTCAATCTCGTGCCTTGTGTTCGAAAATTTTACTTTCAGCTCATTAAATAATTAAACTTCTGCGAATAAAGCAAGCTGAAAGTAAATGATTTTAATTGAAATTTTAGCCAGAACATAGGTGAGCTGAAAAAGATAGAAGGAGAAATGATGAATTAATCCAATCGAACTCCAAACCTCAGGAAAGAACTTCTGGCTGCAGATCAAATTTAAACTTCGAGAATTTAATCAAAAAATCAGGTGACTAAGTGCGCCTGTCTCACTAAGAAATTCGACTTTCAGCCAAGAACTTCTTCACTTCCTCGAAAAATTACTCCTTCAGCATAAAATTATTTCTTCCTCTAAGAAAATCGATCTTGCCTGCTGAATAATTGATCGTCTTATAATTTTCTTACAATTTCGAGAGACTAACTTCTCTTCAGCTGTGCTTGTGAAAAATGAGTTGCTGAAACTCATTATAATGCTGAAGAGTTTGATTTGTTTTAGCAACTGCCTCTTTCTTTCTCGATTTCGATTTGTTTTCTCTTCTTCAAACAGGCAAGCTTCCATTATTTTTCGAAAAAACTCCATGGCGAGCTTATCCAGGCAAATCTCTTTGATTTTCCAAAATTCGATTTTTTGGTTAGACGTTTATCTTCGATCTTCAAAATTTTGAAAAAAAAAACATTAAATGTCTAATTAAATTCAATTTTCCAATTTTTAATTCATGGTGAATTTAATTTTGCCCATTGGATTTTATCTTTGTCTGGCGCAATTTATTTTCCTCCGATACACGTCTGGTGAATTTAATTTTGTCCAAGGCATTTTAAATTTCTAAGTATTGGAAATAAATTATTAAAATATTAAAATATTTTAATTTATTTCCAACCCGTTCGTTTTTGGACCCATGGCTATTTTGATTTTTCTCCTTTTTTCTTTGGCTAAATGTTTATTCTCCAAATTTATTTCAATTTTCATCTAGCCAAGTTAAAATTTTAGCCATCTTGTCAATAAATGTTATGCCAGATCCTCATTTTCTCCTGCCATGGCGGACTTCAAATTGTGCCGGGCACATTTTCTTATGCCGAAATCAATTTTTCTCTTGTTTGGACGAATTTCTCTAGGCAAAGTATGTGCTTGGATGTCTTCTTTAGGCAAAATTCCACGATACTTAGACAAATTTTTAACTCTTTTAGCCAAGGGCGGACTTTCTTGCCTCTTTGCCATGTGCATTTTCCTCTGTGTACTTGGTCAGCTTCATCAATTTTTCCCTAGGCACTCATACTTAGGCGAATTTTCTAATCCTTCCTTTCCTTCTTATGCTAGGCGGACTTCACACTTCCTTTGCCATGGCCTAGGTGGACTTCACACTTCCTTTGCCATGGCCTAGGCGGACTTCCTCAAGTTATCTCCACCTTCCATCAAGGCATTTGCCTTCCATATTCTTACTTAGCCAAAATTCGCATTTTCTCCCTCTAGAGCATTAAAATACTTTTCCAAAATTTCAATTTTTTCCCCTTCTAGGCCTCCATACTAAGACAAATTTCGGATTTTCCCTTCCTAGGCATCAAACACTTAGCAAAAATTTCAATTTTTTCCCTCTCTCATGCCTAGGCGGACTTCCCAAGTGCCTTGCCAAGGCTGGGCGGACTTTGGAAGGTCTTTGCCAAGGCTGGGTGGACTTTGGAACCTCTATGCCATGTCCCTTATTTTAAGGGCCGACTTCTATGCCATTTTCTCCAAGGCATGGCGGACTTTGAAGGAGGCTTCCCATCTTTCAATCAAGGCAAGGGCGGACTTCCTCACCTCTGTGCCATGTCCCTTATTTTAAGGGCCGACCTCATACTTGTCTTCTTGATGGCGAACTCTCCATCCTTACTTTCCCTCCTTTATAGGGCCGACTTTGTTAATGGCTGATCATGTTCTCTTGAGGGCGAATTTTATTTCAGACTTAGGCAAAATTTTGACTGATTTTTGACTGATTTTTCCAGATTTTGGGTTGATTTTCTCAGATTTTTGCTTGCTTTTCCATGATTTTCCTGTTTTTTTGCTTGATTTTTCGATTTTCACTTTGATTTCTCAATGATTTTTGATTTTTTTTGGTTGATTTTTGGCTCTAAAGATGGAAAGTTGACTCGTTGACCAGGGTTGACTTTCTAAAAATAGAAAAAGCAAAATCCCTAAAAAATAGGGAACCCTGTTTGGTCCAAAAATGCCAAAAATGAAAAAGCGAAAAGCAGATTTCCTAAAAAGTAGGAAGTGTCAGAATTGGTCCAAAGCACAGGCGATCCTTGTCTCTCGGACCTTCTGAGCCCTTCCATGACGTTTATGCACTGATTTAAGCATGAATTATTGACTTGGCTCGGGCGACTCTCAAAAGACTAACTTGAAACTCTGAAAGAAGTGACCTCATGAAACCATTGCGTGGAGACAAAACCCTAAAAACTAGCAAACTACTGGGGGTCCCCATTTGCGATGGGGCGATGTGTGAAAAGGTCACAACAAGTAGGAACAAATCCAACAAAGGTAGATAGGGACCACACACTAACCACACCACTCTTCCTGTGATTAGGAATAAACACCTTGTCCACTTGTAATACCAAGAACTGCCTTTCATATGTTTTTCAGTGAGAAATAAGATAATGGATTCTTCAATCCATCTTTACAAATTCAACAAAGAACTCTTAACATCATAATGTTTCATCAGTCTTCCATCGTGGTTAACCTGCTTTGATACCAAATTGAAATGGCAAAAACTATAAAAATATGCAACTCAAGAAACAATTGTATATTTTTTGGGATACCAACGGTTGGTTTTACATCTGATAATAATGGGCATTATGAAGCTTATTATTCCAACCACCTGAATAACCTCCTTACGGGAACTTATGCCTACTATAAACAAACTTTTTTTTATTCAGTAACACTCATTTATTATTTACTAACCAATACTATTATGATGTAATATATTTTCAATATGCTATCCATCGTAGGTTTCATTTGAGTCTAAAAGGGTTGAGTCTGAAGGCTCAAAAAATAGAAATTCTATTCTAATCTAAAATCCAAACTCCTTATTACACAAGTAAAGCAAAACAAATGAACTGGAGAAATGAAAGCAACCCTACTTGGGAATAGGTACAGAATCCTCTGGTTCTGCAAAAAATTCCAAGATTGCTTATGAAACTCTCTTCTTTCTTGTGCCAAAATGCAGAAAGATTCATAAATAAATAGTCCATTTCTTTGCTGTCATGTCCCTTGAATTGGGTAGTTTTCATGCATGGGTTTTAACCATAGTTTATCCAATTAATTCTCTATTTCTCTCCTTATTTCCAGCCACAAATCAATAATGAAATTTCCAAATTTAGCATGCTTTCACCAAAACTTTAGTTGAACCAAACAAAGATAATAAAGAGTGATTGCTGTAAAAAAATTAATGTGAGGTCAAAACAATACTTACATAGTGCATGATAGGGTTAGAGTAGGCTTAGTTTTTATGTTCATAAATTCAATAATGCTTATTTTAAAATACTTCTATTTTATATTTTATATTATATGTTTATATAATATATTATATATCTATATAAGTAATTGTATATCCAATTAACTCTCTATTTCTCTCCTTATTTCCAGCCACAAATCAATAATGAAATTTCCAAATTTAGCATGCTTTCACCAAAACTTTAGTTGAACCAAACAAAGATAATAAAGAGTGATTGCTGTAAAAAAATTAATGTGAGGTCAAAACAATAGTTACATTGTGCATGATAGGGTTAGAGTAGGCTTAGTTTTTATGTTTATAAATTCAATAATGCTTATTTTAAAATACTTCTATTTTATATTTTATATTATATGTTTATATAATATATTATATATCCATATAAGTAATTGCATATATATTATCAGTAATACATATATTCATGTATATATCAATATGTAACTCAATCATGAATTATGAGACAAGTGACTGAAGAAACTTGTGAGTATGTTGTGAGGTACTTGTTGAGACTTTGTCATGATTAGCTTTAACTTAGTGAGTCTAATAAGAGAACTTGATTGCTACAGATATAACCGGAAATCTTCTGTAAAACCCTTATGGTTTGTCTTTTTTGTCTTCATAATTTGGATCTCAGCATCATGAATTGATTGTCCAGTAATTGGAAGGATTTATCAATGGTTGTTAAAAGTGATAAAATTCTGAAAAATGGCATGTGCCATGAAGGTTCTTGTGGCCTCAAAGGCCTTAATTTCCATGAGGGGTGCTACCCTTTGATCCCATTGGAGTCCTCTACTCACGGACCTTTTTGGTAGTTTTAAAAAGAAAAGAATAGGAATATTGAGTTTAGATGATGTAGGCCTTAATTTCCTTGTTTTTATGAATATTTCAGTAGATTTTAGATTGCCAATTCTTTTCTGATTAAATTCTGATTACTTGTATTCCATTTATTCTCTCGGCTTCTCTAAATTCATTCTTTATGCTTCTAATGCATTATTTAAGTTTATTTTGCGTATTTAAATAATATATTTTTATTTGATAAGTTTTATTAGTCTGATTCCAATTCAAATTTTTGGGCTGTCGAGTATTAGCCAAATTTGAGTATTTGAATTATAGTATTACATAAATATACATATTTATATAATATTATAATATCAATAAATTAGTTCACCTGCAACAAACTTGACACCTAGAAATAGTGCTAGGAGAACATTGCTGATTCTTAAAGATGCCGTAATATGACTAATTAGAGTCATGTTAAAACCTTGCTATGAGGGATCAATAATTCAAATGCACAAATATGCCAAGCATTATACCCTTTATGGAAATATGTTATAAGAAATGTGCCAAAACAATCTAGTCATGTCAAACCATAGTGAAATGCATCTTGGTTTGGGTGGTATCGATATCCTTTCAGCTTTTTCACTTAATCAACATTGATGCCAACTGCCCCCTCATCTTTGCCCACTGAACAAAAAGTATAACACCTCACAAAACAGTCAAAATGATAGCAGTTGTTTGTACAAAACATGTGCTTGAATAAGAAAATAGATAACGAGTCATCATTAAGATAGTATAAACACACAAAATCAATCAGTAGTATGGAACAATATCGTCGTACCTTAATGGGAATGCCATAACAGCAATTTCTAATGAATACCAATAACAATAATGTCTATTTGACTCCAAATTTCAAGGGCAATCAGTCAATCAAAATAAGTCATTTAGTGTTGAGGGAATGTGACAAGGAAATGCCTCTTATTGTTCACGTAGTGGTCCATATAAGCTTAAAGTAATTTTTTCAATAAGAAGTTGGTCTACATCATAGTGTTCTACTATAAGTAAATCTAACATTGAAACCTAATAAAGAAGTCCTAAACAATAGAGTAGAGGGTGATGGTTAAAGAAATTTTCCTTCAACCTTCATGTATGGCTTCTAGCAATGTATGTAGGTATAGGATGAAGTAGATAACAAGAAATTACTGTGGATGCTTGTAGAAAGAAAGGAAATTTGAGGAAAGCTTCATTTGGGAGGAGAAGAAAAGAATGGGGAAGAGGACCATAGCTAGAAATTGGCCACGTAATACAAAGGATTATCTATGGAAAGAAGCATATAAACTATATTTTTTCAAAGTCTTCTTTCATGCGGATGCAAAGAAGGGATGACTTGAAGTCATAAATGAGTAGCAAGGCTTAGGCTAGATGGACCAACAACATCATCATTTATTATCATGAAATGCACAATGTAGGCATTTGATGATGCTTAAAGGAGGATGCCCATGATTGAGGGGTTGAGGTAGGATAATACTAGGTAGAAGTCTAGTAATCCTCTAGAATCTCTCTTGACATCCACAATTGATGAATCTTTGGTGGTAGAGATATGTAATGTCTCCATTTTAGCCATACGTTCTTCTGTGACTGATAGCCTATTTTCGGAGGCCTGTAGGCTAGTTAGAAGTGCAAATTAGGGTTTCCTATTTTGTAGGAGGTTTTAGATGAGCCTTTGAAGGTTTGCATGTGAGAGTTTTTGATGCATGTCTGGTGGAGCTTTTTGAGATTTTGGAGAGCTTCAGGATAAGGTAACATGCATGTTGAGAAAATGACATGCATTTTTGGTAGATACCTTGCATGTAGGAAAGGTTTTTGGGTTTTTCTGGGTTTTTAGAGAGCTTTAGAATGATGTAACATGCATATCCATCTAACAACCTTTCCAGGCACTTACTATTTTTAGTAAGTCATGATGATTGCCCGGTTTGTGCCCAAAATGAGTTTGGAACAACTTACTATTTTCAGCAGTATGCTATTTTTAGTAAGTTCTATTTCTGGCAGTGCTCTAGTTGGTAGCAATTCAACAGTTTAGAGTGTTTTCTATTTCGGGTAGGGCAGAATGAGTATTTTTGGTCCTTGACACTTTTTGGCTCATTTTGACATTTGAGGATTCATTAAGTCATTTTATTATTTTAATCTCTTTGGGCCCCTTGGCCTAGTTTAATGACTTGATGTTTTAAAAGGGGGGCTTTTGGAGTGGACGCCTCATGGGAAGAAGAATTAAATATTTAAATGTTATATTATGTGCCTTGTTCCTTGGACGCCTAGGAGGAGGAGATAAAAGTTGTTTTTAAAATATTAAAATGCAAACTTGAGATGGGCATCCCCTTTTGGAGGGAAAAAAAGAATTTGAAAGGTCACCTCAAAGTTCTATTTAAGAGAGGCTTTGCTCCAGCTTTTGGCATTCATTATTGTTGATTATATCGAAATGTTGTTGAAATGAATTCAAAGCTCTTGCTTCGAGGAACACATACTTCCTAGCTCCATCCATTCAGTTTCGTACTCGCAAGACAGTACCTAGTTGGATTCTGAAGACTGTGCTTCATCCAGGAGTGCAGATTGAGTTTATATTGATTTCCAAATTCAGATTGCTGTTGTATAATCTGATTTTGAGGTTGCTGGTTTTTGTATAGCTGTAACTCATTTTCATTCATAGCTCTTTGTGTGAATTTTTATTGGTTCTGGGTATTAAAGCTATCATCTTTCTTACCTTGGGCGCCCCCTTTCACCAAGTTTCAGATTTTATTATGAAGTCTCCATTTTTCTAGAGCGGGTCGCTCTTGACAAGGGGGTTTTATCATTTCCAGATTTGCATTGGGATGCGTGCATAAAAGTTGAAGGTTGTTTGCAGCTGTTTGTTGCCTTGTATTTGGTCGCCTTTCTCCTAGGCTCCATTTGCATTTGGTTTGGAGTCATTTGGATGAGTATTGAAGGAGATATGAACATTCTAGTGATCTCCTAGCTTGCTGGTTATTCAAATCAGACCTGGTTATTTAAGTTTAATGCCATGTTCCTTTGCTGTTCTCATTCACATTTGTAATAAGGAATATTGTGAAATCATTGTTTTGAAGATAGAGCAAATTTCGTTGTAAAAGAAGGCACATTGCAACGTTGATTATAGTAGTACTGTTTCAGCTAATTACTTTCAGCATATTACATTTGTATTTACTACTCCCGCTGAATAAGTGGTTGAGTATTTTATATTTCAACTTTGTAATTACTCCCACTGAAGAAGTGGTTGAGTATTATTTTACTTTCAACACATATTGTTTAAATATCTCGCCGCTGAATAAGTGGTAGTGTGGATTCATGGCTGGCTTGCCGCCTTATAAATTGTAATAACTTTGCTCCCGCTGAATTAGTGGTAGAGCTTCATGGTCGGTTATTTGCCTACATTTACATTTCTAGCATTTTCCTCCAAAATGGTCAGCTAGTCGCCTAGAGCATTGCAATTTCAATTTCAGTTTATTGCTAATGATCCCCTTGCACTGTATGCTCTCACCTCGTCCACATCGGGATCTTGGTGATCAAAAAGTGGAGGGTTCCATTTCAGCTAGTTTGATTGTTGGAGCTAACACAAACAGTGGTGATTGTGCTGATAAAATTCAAAACAAAACTAAGGGGGATATTTCAAGATAAGAATTGTAACGTGTACTTGTCTCCATTCCTAGTCTATTGATAAGGAGAATGTTCTTGATTGATGTCATAATGAATTGGACATATTTCACTTAGATTCAGATTGGGGGGTTTGGGTGCTCTTATTGATGAGCACAAGGTGATACTGAGAGAGGGGGGAGGGGGGGTGAATCGGTATCTTTCCACCTTTCTATAATTCTCCCTCCTTTTCATTAATGGTAAAGGGATATTCATTATACCTCTATCTCCTTCCTTCTATGGCATCATTACATCAATAGGAACTCAAACATAAGTACGACCATCATAACTTACTATTGTCCATCTATTTCTTCTCTGATTGTCTCAAGTCTTTTATACAAGAGTATTTTCCATCTTTCTATAACCTCTACCATTCTTCACATTGTCACCAAATGCTTTGTAACATTCTGTTTTTCATACATGATCTTTCTTATTTGATTTCCACTCTTGCACATTGAAACATTGTCATGTTGTAATAACCTATCCGATCTACAGTTTACAAATTTAACTATCAACTAACTTTCAGCTGACTAGTAACTGTCTTGATTTCAAAACTAGGGTTTCCATTTGTTTTCAACTAAATTAAAGATGCAATTAACTTCTAAGTTAACGGTTTTCAGCTGAATGGATCTCTTAATAGTTTCACAAAGATCCATAACGAAATAATTGTCAATCTAGGGTTTTCTTTTTAAACACAAGATTACTCTATTATTTCAGAACTACCTTCAAGTATTCAACATTTCAATTGAATGAAAAATAACTAGCTAACAATATTTGCTGATTCAACAACGAACATTTTCATAAATGAAAATACTTATTGCATAATTGTAAATAAACTCAAAATTGACAAAGCAAATACCAGGTTATAAATACGAGGAAATATTATAATTGACGCCATCTTCAAGCTGAAAATTCTTGAGTTACCCTCAATGAGGGAAAAGGGATTATCATTAGGGGCTTTACCGCCCAACCAAGACCTATTGGTCTCTCGTGTTCTTCGTCTGAAGAAACCTGACCCTTATCGAGGCAATCAACAAGGATCGATTGTCATCATGTCTTTGAGCCTGGTGTCTATGAACCTATACTGCTGGTCGATCCCTCCTCTGTAGGTTCCTCCTATCCAGAAGGATCTTCCTGATATATCTGGAATCATGAAAGTTGACTTTTGCCTAACTGGCATCTACCTTGGCCAAGGATTTTTAATGTTCTGGCACCATTGTGTGGATATCTCCCATCAACACTCACCCTTGCTCGACATGACAACTCTCAGATCAACTTTTCTTATTACTAGCAACAAGGAATGGTTATCAATCTTCTCTTCGGTTTTCAACCCTAGGGTTATTGTATTGTATTTTGATTTGGATCTTTTCTTAAAGTAAGATTAGTGAATATCTTTATGGAAGGAGAGAGATAGTATGCTGGTTGTTATAGCACCCTTCCTAACTCTTATCATTATATGACTGATTCAAGGTCACAGTATAAAAGAAAGGATTCTTAAACCAGATAGAACTTTGAGTAAGGTAGAGAGGATATTGAACAGGAGTTTTCCCAAGATGACTTAGCTATTCACAGCTTCAGGTGACTAGAAAAGAACTTACAAATTGGAAACAAGCGACACCTATCGAGTAAGGTTCAGAAGGAGAGATGAACACCCATCCCGGAAATATACTTCTATAGCAAGGTGTGAGAATACATTGAGTTTTATTTGCTGCAGGGTATCAACCACTAATACCCTTTTCCCAATTTGCTGTTTCAGGTTATAAGACATGGCTACATGTTCCTGATAAACTAAATCAGAGATTAAGTTTCATCGAAAAACTTAAGAGACTGCCTCGTTAGAGGAGATTCAAATTAGTGAAACGGGTTGGCATAAGAAGAAAGGAAGTAATGATTGCAGGGTGTCATAGACAGGGTCTTAACCCAGATTCAAGGAAAAATATAAGGTTCAATTCGTAATTACAGAGCCCTTCTTTCTATAGGAGACGAAGTTAATTACAGCCCAAAACAATGTTGTAATAAGTCCAAACTGTAACTTGATCACACAATATGAATCCACCTAACCCAACTCTATCTCAGAATGGATGTTCTTACTTCTAACTGAAAGAAATTTTTAATAAAAGCTCATGAATAAAATACCGAACAGGTTCCAATGGAAATATCAAGCTAATAAGATCTTTACGTGCTTGGTTATGTGTCTGAAACTTGGCTAGCATGAAGAATCCTTTGCTAACAACTGGCCGCTCAAAAGCCACCTACAGCTTGAACGGCGATACTCACAAGTTGTCGCTCGAATCCTCCTCAAGTTGAAAATCCCGCACTAATCAAGATGAGTTCTGTCAAAGATGGTTTAGGGAAGCTTCTATTACAGAAAAGATGATGCTTGAACTCCTCAGGAAATATGACAGTGATAAATGAGTAATGGAACCCTAGCTATGGTAGAAGGATTACCATCAAAGCTTCGATTGAACAGAGTAGAGTTCGTGCGGCCTAGAAAGAAGAATGAAGATGAATGAATGCACAAGAATGAATGTGGAATGAATCCTTGACAGAGAAAGACCGTCTTTTTATGAGATTGCCTTTCTGTATTCCATTTCGGAATCCTCCAAGTCTTCTTGCATTCCAATTGTTTCATGAAGGAGTGGCAGAGTGCTCTGCCTCCATGAACCGTCGGCTATCTCCTGCACGAGTTTGAGAATGAATAAAATGTTTAGAATGTTTTGCTATTTAATTTTCTTTTATTAATATTTAGACACTTATTAATATATTTTTGATATACCTTTGATAAGTATTTGTATATTTTAATTTTTGACTTAAATAATCAATATTCATATTATTTTAGCCAAGGCCAAGGGTATATCGTTATATTTGTCATACATTGACCCAAAGTTCGATGACAAATTGATCCTTGTCAACTACGTCCTCTCCCTGATGATAGTCCCCTTTCCCTTCGAGTGTTGTTGATCCTGCAACCACTTGAACAAAGAAAACTAGGGTTAGACCATTCTTGACGTATAAACTCATATTTACATATAATA
The DNA here is from genome assembly GCA_007258455.2 of Sequoia sempervirens. Classification (NCBI taxonomy): domain Eukaryota; kingdom Viridiplantae; phylum Streptophyta; class Pinopsida; order Cupressales; family Cupressaceae; genus Sequoia; species Sequoia sempervirens. The sequence goes on from VDFB02010632.1 coordinate 37,626, forward strand.
TCATCATCATTATCATCAAATACATTTGCATATTAAAATAATCATTCACATTCACATTTACAATTGCAACAAATAAAACAATTATTTAATCCTTTATTTCATTTTCACATGAATGGCAGTTATTTGCAACTACATTAACGTCCATGGTTCCATTTCATAATCATGTTATGTCATAGGGGATGTAACACATGTTATAACCTTCTAGCTTTTCTCTCATCTTGACATCAATTCTTTTTCACTTTAGTATAAGGTAATTTGCTATTATCATATTATTATCAATGTGTTATACTTCTTTTTCCTTTGATGACTATGTTGTCACCATGCCCACTTTATCTTGTCTTTCAAAATGCTGCCATGCATCATTTGTCAATTGTACTGTCATGCATGTTTTGAACTATATTTTGCTGGAGTGTTTATGATTTTTACTCAACCTTTTAATCTCTCTTTCTTTTCCCAATTACATCTTCTCTTTCTCTACTAATTCTTCCCCTTTGATCAATGCCAATGTAACACTTATATAGAATATGCCTTAGCTTATCTATCTTGATTTGTCTTCTCCATGGAGCAAAAATAATGCAATGGTTAGCTCCTCTTGAATCCATACATCTCCTTAAGGACTTAGTGATATCTATTGTGTATGAGGCACAATCATAGATTCTTCCTTTTTCTTATTATCTTGCTCTTGTTTCCTTTTCCATACTTTTGCAATTTCTTTATTATGATTATGCATGGCTTCCACTTTCTTGTTCTGCTTAGGGTATTCCACAAAATCACTTCTACACAATCGTGCCATATACCCATAGTTGTTGCACTTGTATAAAGATTTATAGCTTCTTCTTGAGAACTCATAAGCATCTTTGCTCCATCCATCAATTCTTCCTTGTGTTTTACAACTTCTTTGCCTTATGACCCAGATGGTTGCATTTATAACATATGATGTTGTCCTTTCTCTTTGGCAACCCATTAGGACCTCTATTCTTGATCCAACCACTGTTTCTTGCATGTGTCCAACAATCTATCGCTTTATGACCAAAGTTATTGCAAGAGTAGCAATAACCATACAATGAATGTTGAGACTTGTTCATTTGTGCTTGCCTTGGAGGAACATTAGTTTTCTGTGGGACATTGCTTTCCTTCCTCTTATTATTCTGATTATTGATCGAGCCTTTTAGAACATCTGTATAGCCTTTTGCTTTTTTCTCATTTCCTTTCTTTTGTTGCTCATTTGAAGATTGATCTTCCTTTGCATCATGACCAAGAATTGTCTTTATGCATGATGAATTTTTCCCATCTATAATATCATCCACAATTTCGGTACTTTTATCAACCTTGAGGCTCCTGTCTGGCTTGGTATTTGTTTTCTCTAGTTCTATCCTCAAGTAACTAATTTCAGACTCATACTTCTCACAATCTTCTTCTTTTACTTTCAATTGAATTCTCACTTCTTCCTCGATCCTCTTTGCTTCTTCAATTTTGACTTTTAGTTCTTTGATCATCCTCTCTGCTTCTCCAAGGGTTTGTGACACTTTTGCCTTGGATTCACTTTCTTCTTGAACTTTTGACTTTAGACATGCATCTCTTCTTTTAAGTGAACGAATCTCATCATGCACAAGATAAATTTCTTCCTCAAGATCCACTTCTTCATCAACCTCATTCTTGGCATGTTATTCTTCATCTCTTTCATTTTTATCACCTTTTTCTTTCATAGCAATGAAAAATACTTCTTCTCTTGAATCTCTCTTCTTTTCTTTTGTCTTCACTTTTGACCTGCACACATTCAGAAACACCATATCAATTTATCACAATTAAAACATTTATACTTACCTTTGTATATATTGGATTCTTCTTTGAGCTTTCTATCAATATGGCCTTCCTTTGTATTTGATTCATCACTGGAGCTATCACTTGATTCATGCTTTTTATTCCCCATCTCTTTTGATGCTTTGAATGTTGCCTCTCTTTTAGATGATTTCTCTTCTTCTAACTCCATATCTACTTTTTCATCATATTTTCTTATTTCAACATTTTCTTTCTTTCACTTACAAGGTCATCTTCCTTTTCAAAGATATCATCTTTCTTTTCTGTTGCCATGTGTATTCCAAGTGCCTACACATCATGTTCATTTGATTTTATTGGTGCTAGTTGATTAATACTCTGCTTAGTATTTCCGTTTCTTTTTCCCATATGTGCTCTTAAGATCTACCTTCTAGTGGTTAGGCTATATTCAAAGGAACCCGCTTTGATACCAATTGATGAGCACAAGGTGATATTGAGAGGAGGAGGTGCGGGTGGGGGGAATCAATATCTAACAATCTTTTACTTCTCAAAACTTAACCAATCACTATGAAAACATTCAAGTAAGATCTAGCAATTAAGAACACAATGAGAACACCGATTTATGTGGAAACCCTTGCGGGAGAAAACCACAGCAAAATATTGCTTATATATTATAGATTAATCTTCTTCTTGTAGGCTCCAACCTACTAGAGACTCCAATCTCCACTTGACTGAATTATAGGCTCCAACCTATTGGAGGCTTCAACCCTCACTCAATTGAACTCCAACCCTGCAAGAGGCTTCAACTTCGATTTGATAGGCTCCAACCTATTGGAGGCTCCAACCCCCACACAAACTGAGCTTCAACCTAGCAAGAGGCTCCAACCTCTTTAATTCTTCAATGTTGATATGATAAACTCCACCATCAAATCTGATACAAACACAAATCTGATCCAACTACAGCTTCTTGTCCTTCTCAAATCTGAACACACACCATTCAATATCCTTGATCACATTTCACACAATAAATTTTTCTCACACATCTGATCACAAATTACAAATCTGATCCACACTCAAATGTTAACCTTCTTTCCCAAATCTGATCACTATCATGCACAATATCTCTCACAAATCCGATCTAATCTATGCACCAATTCTTTTCATGCAACTGATCATAATCATGGCAATATCTTCACATAGTTTTCTGCCTTATCATCTGATCTGCTCAAATTCACTTCACAATCTGCTCTTATTCTTCACATATATTCGTTAGATATATTTGCATTTTTCATTCATATATGGGCTGCATATGCACTCCAAATAAATCTGAGTTACACTTCATATTTCTGCCCTTTTTATCTTTTTAATCTGCTCTTTTAATCAGAAATAAATCATTGAATTGTGTCCTCAATACACCTTTCACACCCCTTTTATATTACTCCAAGGGAGGTGACTTTTTAAGAAAGGTGTGTCTATTACAAATAGTAATGGCTCTTCAATGAGTCATACTTCCTCAATATTACACAGGTAATTGGTAAATAATTGATGTTATTAATAGGAGCAAAGTGCTCAATAAATACTATACAGGATTTACAACAAGCCAGAAGGATAAGATCGGAGACGATCTTATCTTCAGGAAAAGCAGGAAGTTTCTAAAAGAAACTTCAGATAAGATCTCGGACAACAAAGATGATCTTATCAGGATATTTTACAATATTTTACAATATTGAGCATTAATAAATAAATAATAAACATTATTTTAATACCCTCCCTTAATGCTCAATCTATCTACTACACCAAGATGCCCCCTGAATTTTACAAACTTATCTGTACTGAGCGACTTGGTGAGAATGTCTGTGTCTGATCCTCTGTCGGAACATACAGCAACTGAATTGATCTTCAACCAGCTTCGAATGAAATGACAATGAGTTTCCATGCTTGGTTAAGCTCCATGGAGGAGCCAGTTCTTGGCAAGGTTGAGAACTCGATTGTATCCGCGGAACAAAGGGAGTCGGATCTGCTTGAGATATTTGCATATTTGCAAGCATCCGTGAAACAAAGCGCCTCACATGCTAGCTTTCACGCTCCATAGATGCATACGTAGAGGAGAGGGCCACTACCTGCTGCTTCTTACTAGTCCATGTGACTGCACCGGATCCCAAATTGAACACATACCCAGATGTTGATTTCCTGTCATCAACTGAACCTGCCCAATCTAAATCTGTGAACCCACTGAGTTTAGGATCGTGACTCCGAGTGTACAAGAGTCCAAAATCAGGAGTGCCCTTCACATAACGCAGCACACGCTTCGCTGCGACCCAATGATCAGCCTTGGGGGTTGTCATGAAGCGTGATATGTAGCTTACTGCAAAACTCAAATCAGGTCTAGTAGCAGCAAGATAGATGAGGCTGCCTACTAGTTGCCTGAACAATGTTTCATCTACCACAGGTGAATCGGACTTAGCTGACAACTTAAGCCTTTTTTCCATGGGTGTAGAGGCAGGTTTGCAATCCTGCATTCGGAACTTATCCAGAAGACTTCGAGCATACTTGGGTGGGAGATGAGAAAATCTTTGCTTTATCTGCCAAACCTCAACACCTAAACAATAATGAAGGAGGCCCAAGTCTGTCATGTCAAAAGTTTTGCACAAGTCCTGTTTGATCTCAGTGATCAAATGTGCCGAACTACCAGTAATGATCAAGTCATCCACGTAGACAACAACAAGCAAGATCTCATTACCAGTATTCTTGACATACAGGTTCGAGTCAGATGGACACCTCTGAAAACCATGATCTGTGAGGTACGTGTCAATCTTAATGTACCAAGCTCGAGGAGCCTGTTTCAGGCCATAGAGTGCCTTGACCAATCTGCACACCTTCTGTTCTTGACCAACAACTTTGAAACCTGGAGGCTGCGTCATGTATACTTCCTCCTTCAACTCACCATTGAGGAAAGCACTCTTCACATCCATCTGATGGACCTTCCAACCAAATTGGGCTGCTAAGGCAAGGACGAGCCGTATGGTACTCATTTTGGCTGTAGGAGCAAAGGTCTCCTCATAGTCAATGCCTTCTTTCTGTGAGAACCCTCGTGCAACCAGACGAGCTTTGTACTTGTCAAGGGTTCCGTCAGCTTTGTACTTCACCTTGTACACCCATTTGCAGCTAATGGGCTTCTTCCCTGAAGGAAGATTGGAAAGGACCCAAGTGTGATTCTTCTAAAGACTCTGGTATTCTAATTCCATTGCCTTTTCCCACTCAGGTATCCCTTTTGCCTCTGAATATGTTTGAGGCTCATAAACACTGTGAATGTTGGCCATGAGAGCAAACTTCACGGTAGACTGCTGTTTGCTCTTGTTTCTGGATGATCTACCCTCGATGGTAATACGAAGATCAGCGATAGTCTTAGCCCACCATTTAGGTCGGAGTAGATGTTGCCAGCTTATCGAGGATACAGCGGGGAGAATTTAGATAAAATTTTGTGGATGCAGAACGAGGTTGGCCGAGGTATCATATGGGCTTCGGGTTGACATCATCAAAAGACTAGGTCCGTCATCCCCTCCCATCGAGGTGAACCTAGCGGAGTGGGACACCCATGCTCGAGGGCACAGCCAGAAGGTGATCCTCTGAATGTTGAACAGGTGAAGAAGAGTGAAATGGACCTCATTCCTCATCAAAGACAACATCTCGACTGAAGATAAGACGATCAGTGTCTATATCAATCAGCCTATATGCCTTGTGGTTATCACTGTACCCTGTGAACATGAGTTTCTGGCTCTTGGAGTCTAGCTTAGTGCGCTTAGCCTCTGGAATCCAAACATACACAAGAGAGCCAAAAACCTTCAAATGACTGATCCTAGGTTTGTGACTAGACCAAACTTCCTCAGGAGTCTTCCCCTTAACAGCATGAGTGGGTGACCTATTAAGGAGATAGACTGATGTATTGACTGCTTCTGCCCAAAACTTGGTAGGAACACTCCTGTGTTGCAACATGGAGCGAGCCATCTCAACAATCGTACGATTGCGGTGCTCTACAACACCGTTTTGCCGAGGAGTGTAGGGTGTGGTTAACTGACGTTTTATCCCATGAGTATCACAGAAGTTGGAGAATGCACTAGAACAGAATTCCCCCCCATTATCTGACCTAAGAGTTATAATACAAGAACTGGACTCTTTTTCAACCAAGGCCTTAAACTTCTGAAATACATTAAAAACCTTTGATTTTTGTTTAAGAAAGTACACCCACATTTTCCTACTATAATCATCAACAAAAAGTAGAAAGTACTTGCAACCAGTTACAGAAGAAATAGACATAGGGCCACAAATATCAGCATGAACTAATTGAAGTACCTTAGAAGCCCGCCAAGAGTCGCCATCCTTGAATGGTGTGCGATGCTGCTTCCCAGCCTGACAAGCACCACAAATGCCCTGATGCTGAGTCTGAATGTCAGGTAAGCCATCTACAAGTCCCTCCCGAGCAAGCTGAGAGAGATAGTGCACGTTCAAGTGCCCGTACCGCTGGTGCCAAAGACTGGTGACAGCTGAATTTCTGGCTGCCAAGGCTACCTCCGGAGAATCACCAGTGTCCACAAGCCTGTAAAGGCCATGATCCTCTATCCCAACGGCCACCGTTGTGCGAGTTTCTCGATCAACAATCGAACATCTATGCGAGCTGAATACCACATCCATCTGGGGAGAATGCCGCATGATCTGACTGACTGAAAGAAGATTGAGCTCGATATCAGGTACATAATACACGTTGAGGAATATGAGATCCCTCCCGCCAGACTGAACCTGAACAGTGCCTGTGCCGACAACTGTGTATTCCTCACCTCCTCCAAAGATCACTGAGTCAGTGCAAGGGGAAAAGTTTGTGAACCAATCATGCCTATGTGAGAAATGACGCGAGGCACCAGAATGTATGTACCAAGCAGAGGATTTGACATGGTCTGCGGGCCTTTTTACCATCGGTGCATAAAAGTGATTCATACTTTCGGAGTGCTCGGCGACATTTGCTTTAACTGAAACCCTCCACTGCTTCTTTTGCTCGAAGCCAAGCGAAACTACGACAATCTTTCTTGATGTGGCCAATTTATGGCGGTAGATTTTTAGCGAACATTTTTTCTTAACGGTGAAGGTTTGACTGGAGCCTTTCTCTTGTGAAGGTGACCTTTCCTTGATTAGCGGATGGGTTTGTTGCAAAGCTTTTTGCTCGTGGAGGATGATTCACTGCTATCGAACTGTTGTCTCCAGCGATCCTGCTGCAACAGGATAGTGCACAAATTTGGAAACTTGAGATCAACATTAGCAGACGTAATGTTGAGAGTCTCTATGAAGTGTTCATAGGACTTCGGTAGACTCTTCAGGGTGATAACGACCATGTCTTCCTCCATTTTCCGACCAATCGCATCCAACTGATCTCTGATCTCCTGGATTTTATTCAGGTGCGCTTATGAAGTTATTCTCATCCATCATGATAGAAAGCGGCATATTCTTCAAGCATGCGGCTTTGTCCGGAAGTTTCATGCAAACCATCAAGTGATCCTAGATCTCCTTAGCTGATTTTCCAAGTGGAATCTGAGGGAGCTGATCATCAGTAACCGAAAGCTTAATAAGCATTACGGCTTCACGATTCTGCTCATCAAACTTCTCCTGATCCTTACCCGCCGTTTCGGGACGAGTAGCTTTGCCAAGGATCATCTGATCAAGACAGCGGTATTCAAAAATTGTTAGCATCCGCTACTTCCAGGTGTTATAATTTTTGCCATTAAATCTCTGACTGCCCTCCAACATTAAATTACTTAAACTGGCCATCTTCACGCTTTTCGAGGCACAAAAAACGAGGTACTTAGAAGAGGCTGATGTACGAAACT
>VDFB02010633.1:0-12203 GCA_007258455.2 Sequoia sempervirens
TTGCAAAGAGGGGAAATAGTGTTAAGGGTTAGTGAATAGGGGTTTGCCTTGGTCAAACCCCTATTTAGTAATTAAACCCTTGAAAATGAAATGAAATGAAAAAGAGAATGATGAATTAACATGAAATTCTACAACTCAACAAACCCTTGAAGTGGAAATTTGGAGATATGCAAGTAATGGCTCCAAAGTGCTTGAATATTCTTGCAAACAAAATGCTTGAATGCAAAATCACTTGATTGCTTGATCAAAAAATTAAGAGAGTGTTAGAGATTAAGGAGGATGTAAATTAGAGGAAAAAAACCTATATTTATACATGATTATGCATAATTTCCCACTAATACCACATCACAGGCTGACCTCAAGGCTTAGAAAATAATATCTTGCTAGAATTTTGAAATAATTTTGATTTTTGAGCCAAATGGGACTAATTCACCCCTATTGGTGACTTGGTCCCACATAGGAATTTTAAGTGGGTGTCAGGAATTAAGGTTTTTTAAATGATGTTTAATGAGATTATTCTCAAAAACACACTTAAGTAGGGCATGTAAGTGTATAATGGGGGCATTTAAACATAAGAAAGGGTCAAATTATTGATGACAAGCATAGAAAAGCATCAAAGTTTGTTACACCACTTTACAATGCTTTGAAATAAGGCTTTGTAAGTGATAAAAATAGGTTATTTAGGTGAAATATATTAAAAAGGTCCTAGAAAAGTGTGAAAATGTGTAACACTTTACAACACTTAAGTAAGGCACCACTTGAATTCTTATAGTTTTCTAGGGCCCAAGACCTAATGTGAATGTGTTGACCACATTATAACATTAAATCAAGGTACAACTAAGCCAAGGTCACAAGGAGGACCCAAACAAGACAGAAAAAGTAGAAGGGATACTTTTTCAGTTACCACAAATAGTATCCATAGGACCTTGTTCAATAATATCTATGTTTTCATCATCCATGTCAAAATTCATCACATCATTCTTCTTACTTTCACTAGCTTTGACAAATGAAATATTATGATTTGGCGTAGGTATGTTAAATATTTGCAAGTTTTGGTTAGGAGGGGTAACAAATATATTTCCTTGATCATTAACACCACCAATTTGAGGACAACTAGAATCAATGAGGTCTTGTACAAGATGTTTAAGATGCTTACAATGTTCCATGTGTCCATTTTTTCAGTGATAATGGCAGTAAGGATTCGATCTAAATATTGTCCGAGGTAAAGGCTTATTAGGATTGGGAGTTTTAATGAGAGGAAAAGTGATCATTTTTTGTTCTAGAAGTTATGACATTGTGCTATGGAGGGTATTGGGTAAGGGAGTAATTTATCTAGCCAAATCCCCAAATGTGAAAGGAGTTGTCTTCTTTACATTAGCCACTTGGGTATCCACATGTTGAGTTGGTTGAGGGGGATTTCATTGAAGGAACTCTTAATTCTATTTCTTAAAAGGTATATAATTGTTTTGATTTGTGGATTAAATTTTTTTAGGACAACTAGAGGTGGATTTTGTTTCATGAATACTAACCGAGTTTTGATAATCACGAAAGGAAATACATAAGTACGTAAAGGAAGGAAACTTCATCATGCCAAGCTTATCTTATATCTTAGTTTGCAAGTTCTCAATGAACATTTGTTGAAGGTGAGGATTAAGAATATTTATATTAATTTTGGAATAAAGTGTTGGTAATGTGAAACCGGTTCATGTATTTTAATCATCTTTTCTTACATCTCATCAAAATACATTCTAAAGTCATCTTAAGGTCATGTGTACTTAAGAGTAATGGTTTGCCTAAGGGCATAAGCAGGTTCAAGGCAGATGAACAAGTGATTGCTTTGAAGTGGCAGAAGTCAGACTACAAAAACGTATCCTTTTTCGGACATAGGGGCGTTAGCCAAGAATACATCCTCAAGGAAAAAATGCTACATGAAGACGTGCTAAGCAAAAACATTTTTTAGAGAGGATCTCAGCACTGCTCCTTTCACAGAGTCATACATTGTTGGTGATATTTTGGATGTTAAGGATTTCTTACCCAATATATAGTATGTAGGTTAGTGATTTTGATGTTGGTTTATGGTGGAAATTTTATTTTGAAGGGATAAAACATTTTACAAAAGTTGGTTAAAAGGATGGTGTCATTGGTTTCATTTTGATATGGAGGTGAATTGAGTGGGACATGTAGGGGAAGTGGAGAGTAGGAGAAAATGGCAGTGTGTGTAAGGATGTCATGAAAAAAATAAACTATTTTAAGTGAACAGAAAATTTTAGAAAAATCAAAGTTAAAGGCTTGGTAAAATTTGAAGATAAGTTATCTATAGTATTTCAAAAAGTATATAAAGATAGGAGATCATCAGAAGTTTGTGTAGTTTGTAAGGTGCTGGTTTGTTTTAAAAAAACTATTTGGTGGGCATTTCAATCGTGCTTAGTTCGGGGGAAAAATAGTGAGTGCTTGTTTGGCAGGCTGGCTACAATAAAATGATAAATATTTTTTTATAAGATTTTAGATACTGAAATTTGAAGGACTCATGGCACGAATGTGATGCATATTTTTGTAATTTTTTTTCCAAGTAAATAGTGAGTATGTTTTTGAGTACAACTTTTAAAAAATATAGAAACTCGTATGTCTGGCCACCAAAACTTGGTCAAAACTTCATGAAAATATTTTTTTTTCTAATCCTATAGTATGTGAAGTATAGAATGTGACGCATGTTTCATATTCAAAAAATGTGATACCTTTTGAAATCTATAGATATTTTTCAATTAGTCTATCAATCAGGACTTTAGTTATAATTCAAATAGAATAATTATTTATTAAATTCAAAGCAAAGTATAATTTATATTGGTGGAAAGATAAGAATATCTTTTCAAAAAAACCTTTTCATTTCATCAATTTTGGGTAAAAAAAAAGTCATCAGCCACACACCCTACACATACCCATCATATCACCACTTTTTGGCCCATCATGGTCCTCCACATACCTGCTTATGGGAGGTAAGTGGTAGGATCTATATGATGTGTGATGCCACAAAGGTACTAGAGATGCTAGCATAAATACCTAAGGTAGGAATGACATTACTAGTAGGTTGCATCGTTGTTCTAACTTAAGGGTTGGTATAGGTAGGAACAAAGGCATTGGCTATGGAAGGAGGAATTTGGGTTCCTCCTTGACTTTGGGAAATGTTTGAAGGTAGAGCACAACTAGTTGTTGAGGTAAGATGTTTTCCAAAAAATTGAGCTAGGTTATGCACAAGTTCAACTCCTTCTTCACTTTCAATCATGCAATGTATGATATCTATGGTAGGGATACCAGTGGATGAAATATTTTTAGTACTTTGTTGATTTTGTAGGTTTTCCAAGTCTTCATGTATTTGGATTATGTTTTCTTGTGGAATACTAGCAACCGTTGTTTCAAAAATTGTCATGCTAGATAAAGGTAAAGAGTTATTAAGGGTATGATCCATACCTAGTGAACTAGTGCCAACACTAGGAGTAAAGAGTTAGATAACCCAAGATCCATGATGATTGTGCTATCATGGGATGGCATGAGTCTCAAACTTATTCTAGCTATAAAATTAGCAATAGGACACCAAGTAGTAAAGTTCATGCAAAGGATAATTAATGAATTATGCAAGCTAAATGTAGTGAACACAAGATAAATTATATTCGTTAATTATGATTCGTATTTTTATAAATGCAATTGAAATGAAACCAAATTAAACTAGATGGAATAAAATGAATGAAATATAAACCTTGTAAACCAAAATAGAAATCTAACAACAATAAACAAAGGAATGGAAACAACTAGAAAATATAGTTTAAGATCTGACATGGGAGTAAATCACCTAGAGAGGCATATGAAACTGTAGTGTCAAAAAATGTCGTCAGTGACATTTTCACACTTGTTTAGGCCCTCCTTGTGAAATTGAGCTTAAGGATGCCTTGAAATGGTGTTTTCTTGGGCCCTTGTGAACTAATGAAATTAAATGGTACCTTGTAAAGGTGTTGTAAAGTATTGTAACACACTTTCACACATTTCTAGGCTTCTATTAATTAATTAATTGAGTCTAATAAACATATTTTTAACCAAAATGTGCCTTAATTAAGCCTTGTCTTGGGTGTTGTAAGGTGTTGTAACACACTTTCACACTTTTATAAGGATTTTATGTTGCAAGTATGAGAAAATTTGGTGGTGTTGTCATTAATGTTGTCATTGATGTCAACAAAGTTTAGAATATTGTAGATTATGCATGTATAGTTGAGATGTTGTGAGTACATGGAGATATCCTTATGATGTTGCAAATGTGTTGAAATGATGGGTTACCAAACACTTTTGAGAAAACTAATAAAGAGTGAAGTTAGAGTTATGTATGTGTTCAAAATGTGCTTTGATATGTGCTCCGTGTTGATCCTATACTTGTGTGGATCTGAAGGTTTGTTGTTGGTAATCTATTGGTGATATCTCTTGATTTGTTGTTGTTGGTTTGATGGAAGGCGAAAGTTGTGTTCACCAGTGTGAAATATTTTGGAAAATTTGGTTATTTGTGGATGGGGAGAAATGTTTCTACTTTGCAATCCCTTTTTTTTTGTTTCAGGTCTTGCGGACTTGGAAATTATCTTGTAATGATGTTCTCTAGGTTCTGGAAAAGATGTTCAAGTTTTGGTTTCGCGAAAGATAAGCTTCAGAGTTGTGTGGGATTACATAGTCTGGATGGACTATTGGAAAGAGTTTTGTGTTAGAGGGTTGTTACACCTACTATGAATGTATCTAGAATTATCTAAGATGTGTTCTTGTGAATGATGAACTGTGTTATGTTGTTCATGTATTATATTCCTATTGGAAAGCATGTACTTCAATGTTCATTTTTGTTTTCATTAGGTTTGGTCAACTTGGTGTTTACACGTCATATGCAAAATTTAAAATTTAATTAAGGAAGAATGTGGTTGATTCAAGATTTTTCTTTTGGTCTTGGTTAAGTGTTTAATTAGTCCACTCTCATTCTTTTCCACTGCGGGAATGTTGAGTTGTTGACCTATTTTAAATTTATGAAATGAAGCGTATGTGGTCAACCTTGGAGAATGTTTCTAAGGTCGGAGATGGTATAAATGCAAGTCGAGATGCAAAGGATTATATGGTGGAAAGTAATTAAGTAAGACACAATTGAAGAGAAGAGTTGTGCAAAAGTGAGCATTGTGTTAGATTCCTGAAAGTAGTGAGCTGAAGGTTTCTGCAATATTTTGATGAAGGCTATGGATGTGTGTAAATTATTGTTGTGGATATTTCTATTATCTTTTGTATGTATAGGTAGTGATCCTCCTTGTTGGACAATGAGTCCTTTCTTTAGGAAGTGAGCTTTTGTATTTGGACAGTGAGTCCTATTTTGGATAATGAGTCCTATTCTAGGTAGTGAACACTGGGTAGCGAGCCTCTTGTATTTTTTTTTCTATCACTTTATATTGTGAGTTAATCCTCACCATGGATTTTCCCTTTTTTTTTTTCCACATAAAATATGGTGCTCATTGTGCTCATTTTACTTTATGTTATTAATATTTCATGTTCATACTTAATAATAGAATAATGTGTTGCTGAAGGTTTTGCAAATGGGGTAACAACTCAAGCGGGCTTAACCTTGGAGAAAACTCCCTGGTTAAGCGCGCTTGAGCTGGAGCAGTACTGGGATGGGTGACCTCTAGGAGACCCGATGCTTCGCACTTGCATGAGCATACTGGAATTTTAATGAGTGCTAAGTGGACCATTCGATATCATGAGAGATGGGTTCTTGTTGAACCACTACTCATGAAACATGGGTCAATGAGTTTGACTCGAAACTACATGGTTGAATCCTGATAGCAATATCATAATTTGATAAGTGTTAGGAGTTTTATGTTTGAATTTGGTGACAAATTATTGGCCCCCCCTCTTAGTTGTCCTATTCCTTTTAACAATTGGTATTAGAGCCTTGGTTCCTTGACCGTACAAAGCTTAACCGCTTAAGGAAGATTTGATGGCACATAAGGTTGAAATCCCTATGTTTGATGGATTTGATTATAGTAACTAGAAAGTGTAGATGAGAGGATATATTATCTCTCTTGGTTACAAGACCTGGAAGGCTGTTGATATGGACTATGTTGCTCTAGTGAGTGGTCCTACTAATACAGATGAGGTTTCTGCTTATGAGGAGAATGAAAAAGTGAGGTATCTTATTTACAGTGCTTTATCCAAGACTCAACAAACAAAAGTTATCTCTCTAGGCACTGCTTATGAAGTTTGGAAGAAGTTGGAAGATCTTTATGAAGGAAATGATAGAGTGAAATTGAAAAAGAAGCTGATGGAAAAGCATAGATATGTGAATATGAAAATGGAAGAAGAAGAATATATTGTAAACTATTTTCAGAGAATTGATTTGGTAGAAAATGAAGTTAGAAATCAAGGGGGTACTCTAACTGATGAAGTTATAATTGAGAAGATTCTAATGACTCTACTAGAATGATATAGTGACAAATTTTTAGTTATTGAGGAAACATATAATCCTAAGACATATACTAAAGAAGAGATATTTGGCACCTTGACTACATTTGAGATGAGAAAGTTTGGAAAGAAAGAGGAAAAGACAAAAAACACTTTTAAACAAACAAAGATTGAAGATGATTAAGATAGTGATTGTTCAAATGAGTTGGAAGAGAACTTTACAAGGAAGTTGAAGAAAGGTACTAGTAAGTATAAAGCTATGTTTCCATTTAAATGTTTCATTTGTGGTAATATTGGTCATTATGCTTCAATATGTCCAAATAGAACTATACATAAGAAGAACAAAGATCATAAAGATAGATAGGATAAGAAATACAAAAAGTTGTACTATGTTAGAGAAGAAGTTGAAATCTTTGATAATGAATATGATTATGATAATGATGATAGTGAATGCTTGTTCTTATCTTTGGAGAGTAAATCTATGTCTACTAACTCTAGAAAATGTGCAAGAAAAGTGATTCAAAGAACAAGAAGGATGAGATGGAAGGTACTTTGGTCATCACATTTCATGCTAGATAGGGTGCAGACTATTGGGTGATTGGTAGTGGATGCTCTAATCACATGACCAAAGATAAAAGTAAGTTTACTAAACTTGAAAATTATGATGGTGGTTTGGTCATGTTTGGTGATTATTTAGGAGCAAAGATTGTTGGGAAAGGTATAATTATTTTTGATGAATACACAACATTGATGATGTATATTATCGAAAGGGTCTAAGGAATAACATTTTCAGTGTTGGACATATGTGTAGCAAAGGTTTTAAACTTGTTTTTTAGGATAATACCCATGAGATCAAAAAAGGATCCAGACCTTTGGTTTCCATAGGAAGGAGAACTCATGGAATCATCTATTAGCTTAAGGGTGTTGATGGTCAGTTCCTTGTATCTTAGGTTAAGGGTATGTGCAGGATCATCATGGAAAAAATAGGCCCTTAAGTGGCAAAAAATTCAAAAAAAATAGAGTTAGGAAACTTGATGTAAAAATTTGAATAAGTTATCTATATTATTTCAAAAATATGTAAGAATAGAATCTGTAAAATTGAATGTAGTTTCTAAACTACTAGGTTTTTTTTTTTTTTTAAATCTATTTGGTGAAAATTTGAAATTTCAATGCTGTAGTACTTAAATTCGAGGGGGAAAAATAAGTAGGTGTCGTCACAACCACCCCTAACCACAATAAAATGATAATATTTTTTTATAAAATTTAGATATAAAGTAGAGGGAGCTGTTTCTAGATGTGATGGATATTTTTTTATGTTTTTTTTTTTTTCTAACTTTAAATAATTCCAAGGTAGATTTTATTACGCTTTTTAAAAAATATAAAAACTCGTATGTCTAACCACCTTAACTTGGTCAAAAATTCATGAAATTCAAATTTTATTTTTTTAATCCAATATTATGCAAAGCATAGAATGTGACGCATGTTTTAGATTCAAAAAATGTGATACCATTTCAAAGCTATAGATATTTTTCAATCATCCTATCAATCAAGACTTTAGTAATAATTCAAATAGAAAATGAATAATATTTATTTATTAAATTCAAAGTATGGCATAATTTATATTGGTGGAAAGCTATGAAACTCCTTTAAAAAACCTTTTCGTTTCATCAATTTTAGGTAAAAAAAAGTCATCAGCCACATACCCTACACATATCCATCATATCACCACTTTTTGGCCCATCATGATCCTGCACATACAAAATGAAATTTGGTTGTGGCATTGAAGAATGGGACATGTAAACTTTGATAATCTAGTCACAATTAGTTCAAGAGATGTTTTTCGAGGTCTACCTAAAATCATAAAGCCTACTAATACTGTTTGCATAAGTTGTCAGCTAGGGAAACAAACAAGATACAGTTTTAAAGGAAAAGAGAAACATTCTACTAGAATGTTGGAATTAATTCATACAGACCTTTTTGATCCTACTAGAACATAATGCATAAATGGTGATAGGTATTTCATGCTCCTTATTGATGATTATTCTTGAATGACATGGGTTTCTTTTCTTAGAGAAAAGACTCAGGCTCTGGATAGGTTTAAAGTGTTCAAAGCGAGAGTAGAAAATGAAGTGAACCTAAGAATCAAATGTTTGAGATATGATAGAGGTGGAGAATTCGCTTCTAGTTATTTTAATGCATTTTTTGAAGAGCATGGCATAAAGAGACACTTTTTTTCTCCAAGAACCCCTCAACAGAATGGAGTGGTTGAGAGAAAGATCTGGACTATATAGGAAATAGAAAAAGAATTTGAAATGTCAATGGTTGGTGAGTTGAATTTATTTCTTGGTATTCAAGTAAATCAAACTGATAAAGGGATATTCATTTCACAATCTAAGTATGTGAAAGAGTTGTTAAATTTTTTGGAATGGATGACTCCAAACTGGTTAGTACTCCTATGGTGACTAGATGTAAGCTAAGTAAATATGATGAATCTGCTAAAGCTGATCAAAGAAAATATAGATCTATGATTGGTGGATTGTTGTATCTTACTCCTGCCAAACTGAATATCATGCATGTAGTATGTTTAGTTGCTATATTTCAAGAAAAACCCAAAGAAGCACATGTTACAGCTGTATAGAGGATATTAAGATATCTTAAAGGTACACCAAATTATGGCTTATGGTATCCTAAGGATGCTAATTTCACTTTAAGTGCTTATACCAATGCAGATTGGGTTGGTTGTGTCGATGACTAGAATAGTACTAATGGAGGTGATTTCTTTCTTAGAGGAATATTGGTTTCTTGGTTGAGTAAAAAATAGGACTCGGTTTCTTTATCCACTACAAAAGCAAAGTATATTGCTGCAACATCTTGCTGCACATAGGTTTTGTGGATGAAGAAAACTTTGAAAGATATTGGAGTGGTATGTGATGAGCCTATTCCTATTTTCTGTGACAATACAAGTGTTATAAACATTTCAAAGAATATGGTAATGCATTCAAGAAAGAAAGAAAATCTATCAGATATCATTTCCTAAGAGAGAAGGTGTTGGAGAACAAAGTTAGGTTGAAGTATGTGTCAACAAAGGAATAGATTGCAGATATATTCACTAAGGATCTACCGAAGGATACTTTTGAGTATCATAGGGAGACATTGGGGATCATTGGAACTCTGAACTATTTGCACATGGAGGTGCATCAGTCTAGTGGATTAACAAATTTTTCATTTATCAAGGCTGAGGAATGGGTCTACTCCACATGGGGAGTAGAAAGTTTTCATTATTGCCATATGAGTTGAATGGGTGCACTCCTAAGGGGGACTGATCACAATTTTGATCTTTTCCATTGATGTCAAAGGGGGAGAGAGAGTCATGTGAAAAATAGTAAAAGAGAAAGAGAAAAGGTGTTCTCCTAGATTATTGTGTAGGGTGTTTATAGGAGAATGTGGTCTTTGATGGTTTTTCACGTAATATGTTTCCATCAATGAAAAATGGGGAGATTGTTGCAAGTATGAACAAGTTTGGTGGTGTTTTCATTAATGTTGTCATTGATGTCAACACTATTTAGAATGTTGCAGATTGTGTATGTATAGTTAAGATTCTATTGAGATGTTGTGAGTATATGGAGCTATCCTTATGATGTTGTAGATGTGTTGAAAAATAATAAAGAGTGAAGTCAAAGTAATGTATGTGTTCAAAATGTGCTCTAGTATGTGCTCTACGTTTCTTCTATGTTGATCGCATGCTCATGTGGATCTGAAGGTTTTTTTTTGGTGATCTGTTGGTGATATCTCCTTATTTGTTGCTATTGGTTTGATGGAAGGTGAAAGTTGTGTTCACTGGTGTGTGAACTATTTTTCAAAAGTTGGTTATCTATGGACTAGGAGAAATGTTTTTGCACCGCAATCCTCTACTATTTTGTTTAAGGTCTTACAGATCTAGAATTTTTCTTGTAATTATTTTCTCTAGGTTATGGCAGAGATGTTCGAGTTTTGGTGCTCTAGAAGATGAGCTTCAGAGTTGTGTGGGATTGCATATTCTAGATGGACAATTAGAAATATTTTTGTGTTTGAGGTTTTTACACCTACTGGGGATGTATTTGGAAGTATCTAAGATGTGTTCTCATGCATGATGAAATGTGTTACATTGTCCACATGTTATCTTCCTATTGGAAAGTGTGTACTTCAATGTTCCTTTGTGATTTCATTAGGTTTGGATGACCTGGTGTTTACGCTTCATATGAAGAATTTAAAATTGACTTAAGGAAGCATGTGTTTGATCTGAGACATTGCTTTTGGTATTGGTTAAGTTTTTAATTGGTCCACTCTCATTCTTTTACACAGTGGGAATGTTGAGTTTTTGACCTAGTTTGAATTTATGAAATGAAGTGTATGTGGCCGACCTTGGAGAATGATTTTAAGGTTGAAGATGTTATAAATTTAATTTGAGATGCAAAGGATTAGATGATGAAAAGTAACGAAGTAAGACACAATTGAAGAGTAGAGTTGTGTGAAAGTGAGTTGAAGCTCAACAATACTTCATTGTTTTAGATTCCTGAAAGTAGTGAGTTGAAGGTTTCTACAATCTTCTGATCAAGGCTATGGATGTGTGTAAATTACTATGGTGGATCTTTTTTTTTATCTTTTGTATCTATAGGAAGTGAACCTCCCTATTGGATAGTGAGTCCTTTCTGTAGGCAATGAGCCTTTGTATCTAAACAGTGAGTCCTATTCTAGATAGTGAGTCCCATTCTGGACAATGAGCCTCTTGTATTTGATTTTTCTATCACTTTATATTGAGAGTTAATCCTCAATGTGGTTTTTCCCTTATTGGGTTTTTTGCATAAAATCTGGTGTTCATTGTCTTGATTTTACTTTCTGCAATCTACATTTCATCTTCATACTTAATAACAAAATAGTGTGGTTGTGAAGTTGATAAGTGTTAGGAGTTTTATGTTTGAATTTGGTGACAACTAATTCACCCCCACTCTTAGTTGTCATGTTCCTTTTAATATTTTATTTAATAATTGGGCTTTATTATGCTTTCATTAGTCTTAAATTACATCCACAAGCCTTAATTTATGTATAATTTTGAGGACAATTCTAACATTAATAATCACCCAATCATAATTTAGGTGTTTTTAGGCTTTGAGGCCTAGATTTAGTGATCTGGGACTCATTCGCCACCTTGGGAAAATGAGTCCCACCTAGTTTTTTGGGTCCTGAACCTAGTTTCACACCTTTCTAAGTACTTTTGAATGTTGGTCCCATACATTGGGACTCATTCACCATGTTGGGTGAATGAGTCCCATTTAACATAATATTAAAATTAATTCAAATTTTTGGTGGTATTTTATCCTCCTAGATTTGATGTCGACTTGTAGTGTTGTAATTTCAGGAATTCTTGCATCATTAAGTATAAATACAAGGTTCATTCATGCATTTTCACCTAAGACTTTTGTGAGAGTATTCCTAATAGAAATTTCATGATTAAAATACTTCATAGGTGTGTCAAGAAGGTTTAGAAGAGAATTTCTAAGGAATTCAAGGGTAGAATTCTTCATGATTTGTTTCAAAAATTCAAGATCCATTATCATCAAGCATCAAGTATTTTTTTGAGCTAGTGTTGTGATCTTGTATCCAATATCAAAGGTCAAGCATTGTTCTCCATTCATTTCAAGATCAAGATCTACAACCTTCATGGCCACTTCATGCTAGATTACATATTTACAAGAAAT
>VDFB02010634.1:0-39869 GCA_007258455.2 Sequoia sempervirens
TATACCCTTACAAATACAACTACAGGACTCTTTCCAGAAAAGCATGGAGATATTGTGTTCAGGTTTGGATGGTTTAGCCTTTTATGCAAACTTATGGCTTCATAACATCTGCCTCCCATAGTGATTTTTCAAAATCCTTGTGTTTCTTCTCTTGCAGTAGTACAATTTCAACTATGTTCCTAGGAAATTTTAAAAAAAATCAAATTGAGCATAGCCTCAATCATACAGTTATTGATTTTGGATGAGTGATTTGTACTTGTGGGTAATATTGATTATATCTGGAGGATCCACAGTAACAATGAATGCGACCATAACATGATGGATGTATAAGGTTCTCAAAAATGCAATTTGGACTGCATTTTATTTCGAGAATATCAAATAGAGTAGAATGCATATAGAATTTTTTTTAGAACCAACTCACGATTTTTGCCGACTGGCCTTGCAGCAAACCAAGAGGTTTTGGATTTGTTAAGTTCCGAAATGCTGAGGATGCTGCAGAGGCCAAACAACATATGAATAATCAAATAATTTGTGGGAATCAAATAAGCGTTGTCTTCTCTAAGGAGGAACCCAAACGTCCAGAAGAGATGCTTGCGAAAGAACACAAGACTTAGTTGCTATTTTGAAAAGCAGAAACATTCCAAGGTCATCATCTCTCACACAAACAGTAGCCTGCAAGCATATAGTCATAAGCATACACATTGTCAGGCAAATTGTATTTATAAACATATATTTATATTCATATTAGCGATCTTTTTACAAGTTCAACTTTTAAGTGTGCTATCTGGAGAATGTCCAGAGTTTTCATATTAATGGAAGCCTACCCAATATATGTGAGAGATTTCTTTAATCGTATGATCATGAAGCTGAACTTATGTCTTATATAGAAGGAATGGAAACTATGAACTGTAAATTATGTAAGAGCACAAATTCCTATTGCCTATGACTATGTGTTATTTTAATATTCTTCTTTTGTTCTCCGGCTTGCACTCAACAAATTCTCCACCTAAGATATTAACGAAATGTGGCACACTGGTGAAAATTGATTATCATATAATCTGAAGGAGAAGATAATTTCTTATCAGTAATTATCCAAAGACACAAGATCATCCCCACGTTCATTTTGATGATATGGTTTATGTAACACTACGGCAATATTCTTATGTTGTATGTTTTGCCAAGCCATATTTACGCATGCTTGTGGTTGACTCCCTATAAAATTTTCGGCTATATCAAAGAAGTCAGTCTGGTTACTTTTCTAATTAGATTTTTCATATACAATAGGCAGAATAGATTAGTAGGTTTTGCCAAACCCAGTATATTTTCAATCGCTACATGTTTGATCAAACTGTATTCTAGATAAAAATAAAGCACATCATATTTCTGTTTTGCTGGTAGGATTTGTTGTTCAAATCCAACGTAAGGTTTTAACAGTCCCTGGTATCGAATAAAAAGGATTTTTTAAGTATAAGATGAAAGCATTTTTATTTTTTCATGATGAATCATGAAATATATGAGTCAGAATGCTGAAAAACTGAATGTACCTCCATTTCTCTCATAATGCACAAATGTGTATTTCAAACTATATTTCCAAATACTAAGGCTTCTTCTATGCCTTTTCATTCGGAGTACTCTTTTGGTCCTATTATTTCTATGGAAAAGATTTCAACGGGAGACTCCGCTATTTGCAAGTTTCATATCCCTCATCGCTTAAAGGTCTTTGTCGATGAGTGATTTTATGAAGAATAGTTTTGGGCCTCTAGAGGGCCTTGAGGAGGATAGTATGAATCTTCACTTTCGCCCATGAATTTTCTCTCACGGAATGTGACGGTTTTGACACACCAAAAAATGCTCTTCAACGAAAGGTCAGTCATTTGGATGATATTTGTCTTCATCAAATAAAGATATCAAGGTTTTCTCAAATGTATTACAAGGAATTTTTGGATCAGCTCGCTTTTCCTTATTCTAGACCGCACTGAGGAAAAGATTGTGGCTATCACTCTTCTTTCCCTAAATCTTTCTTTAGAATCCTTAGTGGGAGCGTGATCCTCCAGGCAGGTGTTAACTGCTCGGTGGCTAGTTTTGAACATAGAGGGTTAGATCTCTATGCATAGCTAACATTATGCTCCCAATGATGAGGAGAGAACTGCTCTTTAAAGATGGATATTGAAGAACTCCCTGGATTCAATTGAGCAAGGTTCTGCCCATGAGATGGTGGTGGGGAGCATGAATTTCAATACTACTTCTGAAACAGGTTAAAACTGTTTGATGCCAACCACCATAGGTTTCATGACTCTCTTTTACGCTGGTTCATAAATTCAAATCGCAGAGTTTAGGGTCATTAAGAGATTAAATTTGAGCTTATTTGATTCAACAAGCACTTTCCTTTGTTGACTCTTGCTTTGACAGATCAATGCATGTTGTTTCTGAAACCATCCTTTCAGATTACTTTCCCACCATTTTTTCAATAGAGTTGTAACAGTCCCAAAACGGCCCATTTCTTTCTTGATATTACATTTTCATCATGAAAATACTATGGCATTGATTCAATCAAATTGGAACTTAGCCTCTTGGCACAACAGCAACACAAGGTGGATAGAAGATGAGAGGAAGCTATATCAAAAACTACTTTCTTAGATTTTATGGTAAGCAGCTTCCTCAAATAATGAAAAGGATCAATGCCACTACTATGAAAATGAGTTCACAAGGATTATTGCTCTGTGGGAAAGCCAACCTTTTGATGAGAATCTTCAATTTCACGCTACTTTATTGAAGCACAAGCTGAAAGTCGCTGAGTTCATGGCCAACAAAGGATCTCAATTGCGATCCATGCTTCATTCGCGTAAGCCAACAAATGCTTTCAAGCTCCTACATCAAGTAATCCACAAGAGTATGAACTCATAGCCCCAGCTTATATAGTTCAGTTCTTTGTGGAGCGCAAAGATGGCGTCTTCGCTGCCCAAGAAATTACCCCTAAATACAAAGTTTATCTTAGAACTTGCTTAGATGATATTCAAGCTGTTCTAGACTCCTCAAGCAGTTGCTCTTATTGGAGAAATTACACAATGCCCTCATGTAAATGGCTAATGATAAGGCCCAGGGCAAAATACAGCAATCCCATCAGTGTTTTAAGATAATGTAAGTACTATAGGATCCAATCTTCAAAAGTGTCAATTATACTTAAGAAGCCATCTTTGGGGAAATTTTTTAATAAGATAAGGGGAGTTCTACTGGAACCTACCCTTATTAACATTTTTAAATGCAATACATTAATATAGAGACATTAATACTAAACATCGGTAAACTTTCACTAACTAATAAGAGAACTAACTACCCTAACTTCTAGAGAATTGATCCCAAAACCACAATCCTCACACCTTAGAAATAGTACAACAAAAAACACAAGCGCTCTCCAAGTAAACATTCACTAAACCACTCCCCATCACTTGTGACCCCACTATTGCACTTGATTGGTATCCTGTAAAGTCCCTTGCTAAATTTCAACTTAGTTTGTTGTTTTGATGCCTTGAGAATTTCGTCAAACACTTGCCTTGCAAACTTAACCAGTTGATACTTGATGTTTCTTTTTGTATTTTTGGCGCATATAATAGCTTCAAGTGCATAAAAGACTCCTAATTGCAAACACTAATAACTGTAATGAAAAGTAAGATACAATGCAAGATATATTTTGATTTTCCAATGGAATAGATGACTGAGATTTATGCAAACATTTTGTTACAGCACAGTGGCATTATGATAAACACTTTACATGCATCCTCCAATCTCCAAAATGTATTGAATGACAATATGCAATAGTATCAACTGTTTACACTTTTTGCAAACTCCTCAATAGCTGATCGCCCTTATGTTGAAGTGATTTACAATACAACCTATGACAGCGATCTAAATGCTCATACAATGACAGCAATATGATGTTGGACTATAAATGCAAATGTTGAGACAGCAGCATACAACGACTCAATGAGAAATGATGCTATGACAGTAAATACAATATGCAAGAACCTGGTAATCGAATTCTTCAAGATCGCATTCCTCTCGCAGCTTGATGGCAGCACCTCCACTCTCCAAGGCTATGCGAATTTTCCCAGCAATTGTCGGCTTTAGATGACGCCTCCACACTCCTGGTCGAACTTCTTCAAGGCTGCGACTGGGTGAAAGGAATCGTCCTCCATAAAGCAACTGAAAATCGTCCTCCAAGAGTTATTGCCATGGATGAAATCAGCTGGCCATGAACTGAAAATATCACCTCTAATGTATTTCACCAAATCGCCCTCCAAATGACTGCCAACGAATCTCAAAATGCTGCAAATACTTTCTTCCAAATTCAAACTCCTTTAACTCCACCAAAATTATCGAACTCTTCTAAATCTGGAAATAACTTTCAGTATCTGCAATTATTTTTTCCCAAAATGGAATCTCTATGCTTTTCCCAAATTTTGGTCAAAAACCATTAAAATTTGGAATGATAATCTCAGCTAGGAATAAACTTCTTCCAATAATGATTGCAACAATACCTCAGCTGAGCTGTTGCAATTATGTAAACTCCTCAAATAAATGCAATAATAAATCAGCGATTGCATTCAATCAAACTCTTCAGTAAAAGTGCAATAATACCTCAACTATTGCACCAACTCAAAGTCTTCAATGAAGCTGTAGAAACCCTGGATGGATTCCTCCACAATTTCCAGTTAAGGTTGATTTTTCACAACCGAATCTGATATCCTAGAGTCTTCAAACCCTCAACAAACAAAGCATTCAAGCTTCTATCAATTTGGTATGAATAGAATAATCCAAGACATAAACATGCTCAAAATGCCAAGCCAAGAATTTCTTATAAAGATTTATCAATGCCTTCCAAGAAGCTTCTAGAAATATTATTATTTTATTCTTTTAAGTGACTTTATGATTTATTATTTTATTTTAAAGTGTCACTTTATTAAATTAATTAAATATAAAGTTATCTTATGATTTTAATTTATTGAAATAATTTTATAAATAATTAATTTAATACTGATTCCCTTATTTCTCTTTTTAGCCTTCGCGAATAAATAAAGGTTAAACACTCCACAAAGTGGCTACTAAAAAGGGGACATTACAATCCCCCCTTCCCGAAATTGCTTGTCCCCAAGCAATTGCAAACTGGGACGTTGTAGAATATGTTTTCCTTCCCATGTGGCATCCTCTGATGGAAAACCTCTCCATCTCACCAAATACCTCTTAACCACCTTGTTCCTCAATCTCTTCTCTTGGGTATCAACTATTTCCTTAGGAATTAGGACCAAATGTCCCTCCTCATCCAATGGTGGCAGCTCTGATGAAGAAGTAACTCGCTATCCAAGTGCCTTTTCGAGGCACGAAACATGAAATACCCAATGTGTCTTACTACACTCTAGCAGCTCCAACTCATAGGTTACCTCCCCAACACTCCTAATGATCCTGTAGGGTCCATAGAATCGAGTCTTGAGTTTTCCCGCACTGCTCTTCCTTGAAGAAGATTGCCTCTAAAGTTGCAAGTGAAGGTAGACCAAGTCTCAAATCTCAAAATTGTGCATCCAACCCTATGCCAATCATCGTATGTCCTAAGTTGATTTTGCATCGCCTGCCAACTATCCTGGAGTGCCTACAATAAGTATTGGTTCCCCTGAATCCAATACTTATCCTCAAGAGCTCTACACTTCCCAAAAGTCAAGTCCATAAGTGAGGTCAACTCAGTACTTGCCCACCTGAATAGCTCCTACCAAAGGGCACTCAGGAACCTCATGTCACTATCACCAACTAAGAACCTTGACAACCCATGCAACCTGATAATCTCTCTAAAAAAAAACTCTGCCACCCAAGAAATGCAGTGATGTACCTCAGGCATCCATACTGTCTGTAAGAAAACTCCACTTGGATCCCATGAACAAACTAGAAGTCCTCCAAACTCAATACCAACTAACTTCCTTTGTGCCACTTTGATAACCTCTAAAATCCAATTGTACCAAATCTTCAATCCCTACTTCTTGAAGCAATCTACTAGAGAAAGCAAAGAAAAAGACTTGCAAAACTTGGACTCGTCATGCCTGAAATCGAAAATCCATCATACTAGAGTGACCTTGAACACCTCTTAATCAACCCACCTCTCTGTGTCATCAAGGACAAAGTCAAATCCCAGGTGTATGTGGGCTGAAAGCAAACTAGTGAGCACACCTCATTATGCAATTGAGATGAAACTCCTCTGTCTGTGTCAATGGAACACCAGAGTAGTCATGTGTATTCCATCTCACACTGCCATCGTCAAAAGAAGACTTGCAACTCACAACAGGATGAGTTGGTCTTGCAGCAACCTCATCATTACCCCTTGCAGCTTTGTCAACAAGACCATTATCAGAAAGCAACTGCAAGTGTCTTAACTTACTTTTAGGAGTAAGAAGAGTACCATCATGAATGCCCACAATCTCCTGAAAAGAGGTTGGAACAACACCAAGGTCCAGCGTGCAAGACTTAGAAGAAATCATCTTCTTCTGATAAGACTGACCAATGTCAATCTCAAAAGTACCAATGTAGAGCCTGGTGCTCAAATCTCCCATGACACCTGAACCTGTAACTAAGATTGATGTGTTTGTATCATCAGCAATCCATTCCACCCTGAGTGGTCTCCTAAAAATGTGAATGATGCCCAACAAAGGTGCATAGAAGCACATGCCAACCTCAGACAAGCTGCTAGCATAAAAAAAACAACACCATGTAGCCTATGAATCATGTCCATGATGGATCCATCACCAACTAATTCCTCTTGCCTATCCAACACAAGAGGCACTGCACCTATATCCTAAGTGTGACTGCTAGGAGGTCTCGTGTTGCTTTCTTCTTCATGTGCCTTAGCTGCCATAGATGGTTGTGTCTCCGTTGGACATGATGAACATCGTGCCAAACTCAACTCTAAGCAGAGCTCATCAACATGAATCTTAGATTCCTGAAGGCCTAGCTGAGTACTCCTCAAGGAATCATTGGAAACTTGAAGCTCGTGAGAGATCTTATCAATTTCCTTTTATTTCCTCGTCAAAGCATCTGAATAGATCTCAACGAGGTTGAGAAGGTGGTCACGATCTGAAAGAATGTGCAAATAATTTTTCTTCATTGTACCCATACCTTCTTTGATTTCCTATAGCTTATCATGAGAAGACTCTGCTTCAACTCCCCTTTGTCTTCCCTCTAATTGAACCATCCAAAGATGATTCTCAATAAATTTTTGCATCTTATCATGATGAGATAATGCTGCCACAATCTCATCCTCACTCACCTTCAACTAGTTCTTCAAGCTGTGAGGACTTTTAGGTTTATGAACAACCTTTTATTTTCCTGAGGAAGCATCAGATTGTTCTAGAAGTGCCTGAGCTACACAGCTATCTTCTTGGGTGATGTCATCTATGCACATATTTTGATTTGGAATTAGGTCAGCACTAATTCCACCTATAGAAACATCATCAATGCCCCAATTAGGTGTCAAAACACAAGAGAGCTCAGGTTGTTCAATGATCTCATCATTCAACTCAACTGCTCCACTGGATGATGGCATGTTTTCTTCAAAAGTAGAGAAGATGGAACTGGTAGACCAAATGAGATTAACTCTTGTGCATTCAACTGTTCCCTGAACTTCTCAATTTTCTACTCAACAAATTTTTTGGTGAGATCATATGTTGCAGATGAAACATGTTGTTCTCTTCTCCAAATGACTAACAAATCTGATTGTATTGTTTGCAATAATATGAAGTACATATGCAAGGACCCAAAAATGTGCCTTAAAGTCCCACAATTCTCCTCCCTGAAGTGTATAAGCCAATGTCTCTTTTGGGATTTTTTCTTTTCTAAGCAACTGACTCCTTTTGTCTGTATTTTCCAGCACAGATTAGTTTTTTGTCTTTTCCTGTCTCAAACTCTTGCAGCGTATAAGTCAAAAGACTAATCTTTGACTTGTGGAAGAATATATTTATTTTCTCAAATATTATATCCAAGTGTTAATTTCCCCCATAGTACTTAAACTTCTGAATAATGAACTTTATCATCAAGTCAAAAAAATGCAATAATAAAACAACTAGGGGAGAGGACCCAGTAGTTGTGCACCCTAACTTCGTGCTTCTAATTATCGTACGTGGAAATTTCAAGTCACTCCCAATTTTTTACAACTTACTTGGAAAGTCCCCTACTTGTAACTAAGGTTTTAGGGCCACATCATCAAATATGATGCCACATCAACATGCTTTTTATCAAGGTGTCCAAAAAAGCCCCCAAAAAAGTGAGACCAATACTTGTGCATTCACAGCATGTTTTATTGAGGGTTGATGTGGAATCACATGATTGGTTGCTTTTTAGATCAAAGAAATACATTTTGTTTAATTATGGGTAGTCATCATCAACACTAACAACTTTAAAGTCACAACTATTGGGTCCAATATTGATAAAAATATTGGGCATTATATGAACAACTACTATCACAACTATTGAAATATGCTCAGGTACTGGGTCCTCTCCCCTATTACATTAACAGAAATTCTCATTCAAATTTGCAACAATACATCAACTATTGCAAACCCTCAAATACTTAGCTTCTCAAATAAGTTGAATACAATCAATAATCTCCAAATTTGGTCAACGACCATTAAATTTGCAATGTAGCACCTGTAGAAACCCTAGATGGATTCCTCCACAATTTTCAGCTAGGGTTGATCTTTCACAACTGAACCTAGTATCCTAGAGTCTTCAAACCCTCAAACAAGCAAGCATTCAAGCTTCTACCAATTTGGTATGAAAAGTATAATCCAAGACATAAGCATGCCCAAATGCTAAGCTAGTGACTCCTTATAAAAAAATTCAATGACTTCAGGAAGCTTCTAGAAATAATATTATTTTATTCTCCAAAGTGACTTTATAATATATTATTTTATTTAGTCAACTTTATTAAATCAATTAAATATAAAGTCATCCTTTTGATATTAATTTATTGGAATAACTTATAAATAATTAATTTAATATTCTCACTTTATTTAATTAAAATAATCAATTAAGCTATCCTTTTGAAATTTCTTTAATTTGGACAACTTAATCAATTAATTTAATTTAATTACTTCACCTCCAATTCCGGGACTTTACATGTCCACTACTTTCTCCACCCAAGAAACATGCTCATTGCTATGTTGACCCCTACATATACCACCAAGCATGGTAAATCAAACCCCATAACATATTTCATAATGATATGTAGAGTAATGTTAGATGAGCAATTTTATAGGAATTTGTTGACATCTCCACAACATGCTTTTAATACTCAATTTTTTTCTCTTTTGATCTTCCAATGTTTCACAACAAGACTAAGCATATTGGAACTCAACACTAGAGAGCTAGTTCAACAAGTAGTGGTTGAACTTGTATATTGTCCAACAAAGGAACAAATTGTTGATATCTTCATGAAGCCCCTTGCTTATGATCACTTTCAGACACTTTGAGCTTTGCTTCATGTTCTTCCCAATGCTCATTATAGGGGAGAAATGACAAAACAATCAACTTTTTTTGTTTTTTGTATTGTACTTTCCCAATGTTCATTATGGGGGAGAATGAAAGAATAATGAATAATGTTTAATTGTAGTTTAGTTAGCGAACACTTACCTATTAGTTGACAATTAAATAGAAGCTAGCTTTGGTTCAATTTTTATTTCTTACAAAAGTACATTTTTTTCCTCTAATACATCAACAAACAAATTTAGTGAGCCATCCACAATATTTTCATTGTTATTATTTGTAAATGATCTGCAAATCATCATTGTTAATTTTCTTCTCTATAAACCTTCACATTTTTATAAAATGAGTTTATACACTAATCAAATGGAATCTTTCTAATTTTTTCCCTAAACAACATTACCTATTCTTTGCAAAACCATTTAAACATAATGAAGGAAAAAATGTTTAAAAATTTCCATTAAAATATCGTCGAAAGGGACATGAGTGTGGCCTTCAAATTTTGGTTTTCTTCAAATTCATTCTAATCCCCCATTCAACATCTCTTATTAGGAAAATTTATAAGTTCAAAATGGATGATTTGTGTCATTGAAGGTTTTCAAGCCTAGAAAGTTCTTGGCATTGCATTCCATTAAAATCTTAGCAAGGAGCTCTCCATTAAAGTTAAAAAGGCTCTTTCATTGTCCAAACTATTCAAAAGGTCTTTGAGGTAATCAAGCTTTTCTTTAATTGGGATGGAGACAATTTCAAAACAGAGATTTTTTTCAATAGCCACAATCTCTTATGGTTTCCCATTGTCAACTTGTCTTTAGTAGAAATATTATACATCAAATTTCTTTAGCTCTTTTGTAAAGACATACACTTTGTAAGAGGATTATTTTTTCTAAAGATTAGATCCTTTGGCTAGTGTTTAGCAAAAATTAAAGCTTTCTAATTTAGACATGGCATCTTTAATGTGTATGAAAAATATTTTTCCTCATGACATACTTCATAGACTAGGTCTTCAACAACCTCTTTCTTTGTTGAAGGACTGGCAATGGAATTTTGGCACTACTTTAAATAATTTTGTCATGATTGATTTATAAGGTTCTTAGCCCTTTTCCCCTTTGCACTCTACTAGCCCAATCATTGCTAGGGTCTTCATTCATCCCCAAACTTGGCTTTTTTGGATTAAAATGGTTTGGAATCCAAATTAGAGTCTAAAATTGCTCGCTTTCCTTGGTGTCT
Source organism: Sequoia sempervirens (assembly GCA_007258455.2). Classification (NCBI taxonomy): domain Eukaryota; kingdom Viridiplantae; phylum Streptophyta; class Pinopsida; order Cupressales; family Cupressaceae; genus Sequoia; species Sequoia sempervirens. The sequence continues at coordinate 10,741 of VDFB02010634.1, forward strand.
AGTTTACCAAGGTTTGTCTTTCACCTACTCATGTGCCTAGAGTGATTGGAATTAAATTCACAACATTTTGCACCCTTTCATTCTAGGCCCTTTTTCTTGAAGAATTACTCTATTTGGGGATATGGCCTCATGGTTCTCTTATATTGCCAAATTATGCGTTTTCATAGAGTTTCTATTCTCTTACAACTCTAGAAATCAAGAAAAAATGATAATATATAGTAGAGGTTTTGGTATTTCATCTTCTCTTAAAGATAAATGTTGTGTCTCACCTTTTCTTACTTTCAAATCTAGGAAAAGGCCAAGAAAGTGGCTTTGGAATTTCAACACCTCTAGGACATAATCAACCACTAGAAGAATGAGCCTTGCACCATGAGTAGGACTCCTAAGGAAAAATTTCCCTAAGGGTCACTACCACCCACTCATTATTGGGAGGCCGAGAGATTTTCACACATTTAGAGTTTCTTCTTGCCTCCATAGCAAAGGAGTTGGACTAGTTTTATATACAAAAATATTGATGAGTTGTCTAGTTGGCCTTCTCCCACTCAAGTTTCTATCAATGTCAACACTATCGTGCCTTTTTCTCCTAGTTAGGGGGTTTTGTTGCCTCTTGTTGTCTAAGACTCTCAGTACATGTAATGGCATGCAATCCTTTGTCTGGAAAACCTTTTAAGTGGTTTATTCCTTTCTCACTAGAAGATCTACCTCCTCCTTCTAGGGTGGTTACATGTGCTTAGCAAGATGACAGTGGTTGTGGATAAATATTTGTATGGTTTTTTCTTGTGTTTTTATGGGTCATGCATACCAAACAACTATGTTTTATTATAAACCTTCATATCTTCATGTTATGTCTATATTTTTTATTAAGATATACATCTATGAAGCATTTCCAATAATATTGTCCTAGTGTTGTGGTAAAATGGATTTATTTTCTTCATGAGTGATTTTAACAAACCTTTTTTTTATTGTTTTATAGAACTAGTAAGGAAAATAAAGAACCCTTTCAAAATATTTGAAATGTAGGTTAATTAAATTGCAATAAACAAATCTACCCTAGGATTTTATGGAGCTAAGACAGTAAATTGTAAATAGATAAGAACACTTTTTGAAATGACAAAGACGGATTAGGGTTACTTTTCTCTATGTGCATCTCGATGGCATTATATTCCAAACTTTTAGATTAATCCCTAATTAATTTTATTACAAAAACCTTATTGAACTATTATTTATTTTGGGATGAAATCATGGCACCAAATTGATTTGGATCAAGCTGTGTGGTGCAAAATTGACTTATGTGTGAAATAAAACTTGTTGGATTTCATGATTTGGAAATTGGTTTACATGTCACTTTTAATATCTAAATTTTCAATGATGAGATAGTGTTGTTGATTTACCCCTTTTAGGAGCTTGCTAGGCAAGATGTATTCTCCTTTGTTCAAATCCTTATTCAATTCAATTCAACAACTTGTGAACAAAGAAGAAAGACAATAAACAACTATGCAATGTGTAATTATCACTAAGTATGTAGATATTAATGTGGCAATGAATGCTCAAATATGCTCCTTGAACAATGATGCAAGTAGTAAGTAAGAGATGGATCTTTGATGTCCCTAAATGTGTTAAAATTAATTAGGGTTTCTCTTTTTATATAACACCTAGAATATGTCGTCTCAGACTTTGATGCTGTTTTGACCATGACTTTGTGGGATTTATTATATGAATTATGATACGTGTTAGAGCAATATGATATAATACAATGTTTTGGTGTATGGAAATGTAGGAAAATATTTGTTTTTAGAATTAGGAGTGCATTTTATTTTTAAAAATATACAAGATAGAACAAAATAGGAGTGTTGATTTAATTATTGCTTAAATTTATACTTCTATATTGGTTACTAATACACTTTCATTGTTGCACGCCTGAGTGCATTTGAGTTGCAGGTGGTCGAAGACCAAGAGTGTGATTGAGGAAAAGAAGGCTAGCTTCCCGATAGGGTAAAAGAGGAGAAGCTCTCGATCACACACACAGCACCTACAAATCATGTAGTTGCATTTAGGCCATGTCTGTTTTCAATGTGATTGTTTAAATTGATTACATGGTTTGAATAAGTAATTGATAAATAATATATATATTAACATAGCAAAATTAAAATATAATTTAACTATCCATAAAAGTTGTGAAAAGATTATGGTTTATTTTATTTAGTTTATTCTATTTATTTTGTGCAATAAAAGGAAAATCTGATTTAGATTAGGAAATTAAGAATAAAATAAAAATATATATTATATTTGCATATAATAAGGAAGAAATATTTGGTTGGCATATTAAAAGGTGGAGATATCTTTGTTTGCATATGTTTTTAAAACCTTAGTCCAAAAATTGGGAGAAATGAACAGCCCCGAGAAAACTTTGGGCTCTAGGGAAATTTTCCTTAAAACCAACAATGCTGTTGGCAAGTGGCAACCTCTAGAATTTGCATGTAAAATTTATCTGTCATTTGGAAATACTCTGCATGACCCTCGGAAGGAGGAATAAAGCTTTAAGGGAGAAAAGAGAACATTCATTAGGGGAGACATAACCAGGGCTCTGGAAGAGGGAGACAGAGAGAGGTAATACTGGGCATCTGCAACTGAAGATACTTGCCAGGTTATTTTCCATTCCTTGTTTTCAAATCAGTTTAAAATTGCAGTAAGAAATTGGAGAAATGAAATGCATCATTCTATAAAAATGATTACAGATGTCTGAGAAATCTTTTCCAATTTCATTTTGAATTTGGGTAAAAGTCTTCTTCTCATTTGTTGCATTATAGAAAGAATACCCAATCTTTTCTTCCAGATTAGGGTTGCATTCTGTTGCAAAAGCTGTAAATTATTAAACTGCTCTCAATTGTATTTGAAAACATATATAAATGTATATATATACACAGGAATCTGTATTCTCGTGCATATATACATATACACATATATATATATGCAAATAATCTGCAAGAATAACTTTCCCCTAAAATAAATTCAAAATTCCTTTGAAATAAGTTTAAATGCAGTATAACACTGGGCAAATCTTTCTTTTGTGTTAATGAAATTGTTTAACTGTAGGGAGAAGGGGAGGGATCTTAATCCCCAACCCTCCCCATAGGAAGGACACGGCTCTGTGGGGAGGCTCGCGCCCTCCACAGGCCATGGCCTGTGAAGGGGGCGTGAGCTCCTCACAGCCTGCGCCCTCCCCATGGGAGGGGCAAGGGCTTCCTGCACCCTTGTGGTGCTCAACACTAGTATGAAACCATGTACAATGCTTTTATTTTGTGTGCACAGCCAGAAAACGTGTGAACAGTTATGAAAATCAGTATTTCTTTCTTTAAAGCATATATATATTTACACTCAGTTGTATATGTATTTATATATATATATGTACATATACACTCAGTTGTATATGTATATATACATATATATATATTCATACATATATACCAAAATGCAAGTTTGAACAGGAAAACCATCTTCAGATTGTGATATGATCTCTGTCAAAAATACACAAACATCTCAGAAATTTTAAACCTGGAACAAGAACAAAAGTACCTCTGAGAAAACATGTAAACTGAAAATCTTCTTGGTCACATTGTCATATACTTACATATAGAAGTACATTCCTGAATAATGGTATACAATATAAAATTCGAATGCAAGTTTTTCTTTCAAACCTCTGTTATTCTGAAAGAATTGCACTGTTTCTGTATATTACTAATATCCAGAAACCTGTATTAAATTGAGAGTTACAATTTCAATCAACTTGATTTTGGAAAGAGTAGAAGCATATACATAAAACAGTGAACACTGTTTCATACAAAAGATTTAATTAAATTCCTCTACTTGTGTTTGTACACTGATAGAATCATGACATACATACATTTCTTTTTACATTTTCAAAAGGGTAGCTTGGATTAAAAATAGAGTCCTTTACCAAATCAGAAAAGAATTACTTACAAAAGAGTAAATGCAATCATACTACTGAACTTACAACCTTTCTTTTCTTTTGTCCAATGTAATTCAAAAGATGTTATGAAATTCTCATTTGAAATTCTTTTAGAATCAATTGAATGCATGAAACATGTATGGAAAATGCACAACTTTCTGCTTTTGTACTTTATTATACTTTACTTTTGGTAACTTCCGGGACAGGATGCCGAAGGTGGATCCACAGAGACGGTAGCTTTACCTTTTCTAAACTACCATTTGCTTATTTTATTTATGCTTGGCCAAGCACTTGTACCATTGAAATAGATGGATTTGTTTAAAAGCCTAGAAATGTATATGTATTTGAGTCTCTGCCACCTCCTGTTGCAAGAAATATGTTTTCTCATGTTAGAAATGCATATAGGCACCGGGCATGCATCGAGAGTTCCCTCCTGTTTTATTGTGTCAGGTTGCTAGGCTCCTTTATGCAGGGCCGGGGATTCCTTCGAGTTAGGAAGGAACCCGGGGAAGTCATGTACTTCGTGGTTGGGCGGAAAAGGCGCCTGAATCACACTCTTGGCCCCAGCTCGCAAGAAGACCAATAGTGTCACGGCGGTTGGAGGTTCAGAGTTTTATTTGCTATTGATGAACTTGTGTAACATTCTGGAAATGGCTTGTATAGCGCCATTGTATGTATATTTATATTTGACATTCATTGTTGAAACTTTGAAATAGAAGTATGGCATGAAAGAATCTAATGTAACATTGATATGTAGAATTAAAGTTTTATGATGTAACATTGAATAAGATGTTTCTATTGGAATTATTGATCTCTTCTGAGTATGGATGAATATGTATATATGAAAATTCATTCATGTACTTTTGCCATGTGCATAGTCTTGATAAATTACAGTGTTATTATTGATATACATAAAATACCAATTTAATTCTCTTTTATTGAGCTCATTTTGGAAGTTTTTATGAATGATATTAATTACTTGGAAACCTTTTGAAACAGATTGAATAATTGAAAATGCCTTTACTTTTAATTTTCTGAGGGTTACATCTTGGTATCAGAGCGGCAAGGTTCAACTCTAGGACCTATGCCTAAGTACGTATAACGTTGTGTCTTAATCAGGGTGACTTAAAATGGAGAATAGAGTGTACCAGCAAATTGGCGGATATCGTGGAGGTCCCAATGATAAACTGGATCAAATTTTGGCCTTGCTGCAAATTCAGGGGGCTAGAATTGAAGAACTAGAACAAGGGAGGCAAAATGGCCATCAAGGATTAAATACAAATGAAACCGATGGAGAAACAAATGCTGAACCACCTGGAAATGAAGGAAATCTAAATAGGGTGGCTGAGGAGTTAGGAAAAGACCTAAAGAAGGTTGCTCCTCCGAAGTTTGATGGGAAAACCCTTGGAGATGGGGTAGAAGCTTGGGTTATAGAAATGGAAAGGTATTTTTCCCTACGAAATTTATCAGATGAAACAAAGGCTGAATGGGGTTCATATCAACTCACCGGTGAGGCTGCTACTTGGTGGGAAAATGAAAGGGCGGATAAGCAGTTTATGCATGGGAAGGTAACTTGGGATAAGTTCCTACAACTATTTAGGAAGAGGTGGTTACCACAATCTCACTTTGATAAGAAAATGACAGAATTCCAGGTCTCATACAGGGTGGCATGACAGTGACTCAGTATTGGGAGAAATTCTCTCACTTGCTCAAGTACGCACCCCAATACCAGCATGATGAGAGGTTTCGAGTTCAAAAATTTATTTTGGGGCTTAGACCTCAAATTGGAAATGAAATAGATCTGCATAATCCAGCCACCATGGATGAAGTTTTTGATTTAGCAATTAAACAGGAGCACAAGCTGCAGCAAGCTGCTAACTATAAGAAGAGCAGGGAAGCCAAGTATGGCAATAAGAAGTTCCAGGGGAATCGTCAAGGTAATAGCAATCAGGGTGGTCAAAGCAAACAGGACAATCAAGGGAATGAAAATAGGCAAATCAGAAATCTGAAGAGGGATGGTAGTCCTCAGGACCGCAACGATGGAAACAGGAACAATAACAACAAGAGGGGCAACTTCAATAAAAGGAATGATAATAACAGGAGAGATTTTTCTGACAAGCCCAAAGCACCTCGTGGAGGTTGTTATACCTGTGGTGGCGAGCATTACGCCAGTGTGTGCCCTCAGAGAAATAACAAACAGAATAACAGGAATCAACATCATATTCATGCAGCGGTTGACAATCGCCAAGCAGATTATCAAGCAACTCCCATCCAGTTATCGGGTAAATTATTTGGATGCCCTGTTTCTGTTTTGATTGATACTGGTGCTACTGATAGTTTTATAGATCCTCATGTTTTGACTAAATTATCAGTTAGACCAAGTTTTATGGCGAATTCTTGGAAAGTTCAGTATGGAAACCGGGTAGAGAGGAAGGTAGAGCAATGCATGTATTTCAGCAAACTTGAACTCCCTAACCTTCAAACGCAAGTGAACTTGTATGTTGCACCGTTGGGGTCTTACGATGTGATATTAGGGATAAATTGGCTCTCTGAACATAAGGCTCTTGTGGATTGTGAAGAGAAGTCAATTAAGTGTCTTGATGATCGAGGAAACCATGTGGAGCTTTGTGGCATTAAAAAGCCTTTAGAGCTTAGGCAAGTCTCCGCCATGCAGTTGAAAAAGGCAAGTCGGAAGGGATGCACTATCTTTGCAATAAAGGTCAAGGACCTTGATGAGAAAGAATCCTCAATTAATGATCATCCCATTCTGAAAGAATTTGAGGATGTTTTTCCTACTGAGCTGACTGAGCTTCCGCCTAGGCGTGTGTTTGATTTTTCTATTGATCTGATTCCAGGAGCAGAACCTCAGTCTAAGGCTCCTTACAGGATGAATACAACAGAATTATTTGAGCTTAAGGCCCAACTAGAAGAATTATTGAAGCAGGGTCTTATTAGGCCAAGCGTGTCACCTTGGGGAGCTCCAGTTATCTTTGTGAAAAAGAAGGATGGTACCTTGAGGTTGTGCATTGACTATAGAATGCTTAACAAGGTCACTATCAAGAATAAATACATGCTCCCACGCATCGATGACTTGTTTGATCAGCTAAAAGATGCCAAGGTATTCTCAAAAATTGATTTAAGATCAGGATACCACCAGTTGAGATTGAAGGAAGAAGACATTCACAAAACTGCTTTCAGAACAAGGTATGGGCACTACGAGTTTACGGTGCTACCTTTTGGGCTAAGTAATGCTCCTGCAGCTTTCATGAACTTGATGAATAGTGTCTTCCGAGATTGTTTGGATAACTTTGTCCTAATCTTTCTTAACGATATCTTGATCTATTCTAAGTCAGAGGAAGAACATGAGAAGCATTTGAGAATTGTGTTGCAGCGTCTGAGGGAACATAAGTTGTATGGAAAGATGTCTAAATGTACTTTCTTCCAATCTGAAGTGCATTATTTAGGACATGTGATTTCAGCAGAAGGGGTAAGGGTGGACCCAGAAAAGATTAAGGCAATTATGGATTGGCCAGCACCGCAGAATGTCACTGAAGTTTGAAGTTTCATGGGACTTGCAGGATATTATAGGAGATTTGTTCAGGGGTTCTCGACAATTGCAGCACCCATCACTGCACTACAAAAGAAGGAAAAGAAGTTTGAATGGAGTGATAAGTGTGAGAGAGCCTTTTCAGCTGCTTAAGGAGAAACTCACTACTGCACCCATCCTGGTTGTGCCAGATCCAAACGGCCATTTTATAGTTATTACTGATGCATCAGGGGAAGGGGTAGGAGCAGTTCTTATGCAAGAAGGGCAAGTGGTAGCATATGAATCAAGGAAGTTAAAGCAGCATGAATTAAACTATGCACCACATGACTTAGAATTGGCAGCCATAGTCCATGCCTTACAGATGTGGAGACATTACCTCTTGGGAAAGCCTTTTGAACTAAAGACAGACCATGCAGGATTGAGATATATCTTCACTCAACCCAATCTTAATGCCCGACAAAGGCGATGGCTGGAATTCTTGAGTGAATATGACTTTGGGATTGAATATATTAAGGGTAAGGAAAACAGGGTGGCTGATGCCTTGAGTAGAAGGAGGCACCTTGCAGCCATGGTTACCATAAAATCAGATTTCAGGCAGCAAGTAGTACAATCCTCCCTTGGGGATGAACATTATGAAAAGGTGAAACAAGCCCTAGGGGTGAATTCCTCAGATCGTCGATATGAGGGTTATGTATTAGAATCGGATGGACTCTTGAGATACCAGGGGCGGATGTACATTCCTAGTTTTGCAAACTTGAGAGAGTTGGTGCTAGAGGAGTTCCACAACGCTCCATACTCAGGACATCCCGGTATTACAAAGATGATGGAAGGACTTAGGCCACTGTACTTCTGGCCAGGACTTAAAAGGGATATTACGTCCCATGTAGCCCGATGCTTGGAGTGCCAGCAAGTCAAGGCTGAGCATGTACATCCGGTAGGACTCTTATATCCTCACAGGGTACCAGAGTATAAATGGCAGGTTATCACTATGGATTTTATACAGGGGTTACCAATGTCTAGGAATCGACATGATACCATCTTGGTTGTGGTGGATAAATTGACAAAGGTTGCTCATTTCATTCCTGGAAATCTCAAGGATGGTTCAATGGTTTTAGCAAGAAAATTTGTTCAGGAAATCTTCCGGTTGCATGGAGTGCCAAAACGATCATCTCAGATCGAGACACTCGGATGACTTCCAGGTTTTGGATCACATTAAATTCTTCCTTAGGAACTAAATTGAATTTCAGTTCTGCATATCATCCTCAGACCGATGGTCAGACGGAGAGGGTGAATCAGGTAGTAGAAGATCTTCTCCGCATGTACTGTATGGAACAACAATATAAGTGGGAGGAGTATTTTCCTTTGGTGGAGTTTGCTTACAACAACTCCTACCATGCTTCTTTGGGCATGGCACCTTTTGAAGCCCTTTATGGACGTAAATGTCGGACACCCATTAGTTGGGACAGAGTAGAAGATAGGGTTGTGATTGGCCCTGAGATGCTCAGAGAAATGGAAGACCAAATGAAAATCATTAAGGAAAAATTGAAACAAGCTGCAGATAGACAGAAAAGTCTAGCAGACAAGAACCGGAGCTTTAGGCAGTTCTCTGCAGGGGATAAGGTCTTTTTGAGGGTTCGGCCGCATAAGAGTTCAATCTCTTTCGGCAAGAACTCTAAGTTGGCCCCTAGGTTTGTTGGCCCTTTTGATGTTTTGGAGGTGGTGAATCCAGTTGCTTACAGGCTTGCTCTGCCACCAGCTCTATCCCGGATACATAATGTATTTCATGTCTCAGTACTTAAGCCTTACCATCCAGATATTGCTCATATCCTTGATTGGCATGCATTGCAGGTTCAGGACCCAGGGGTGATACAGGTGGAGCCCGTCAGGATCCTGGAAGAGCGCAACGTTAAGTTGCGTAATAGGGACATTATGCAATACAGGGTCCAGTGGGACCAGTATTCGGTGGATAATGCCACCTGGGAGAATGCTGAGGATATAGATAGAATCTTTCCTCATTTGAGACCTTAGCATACTTTTATTTTCTTTTATAGAGACTTACGAAATACTAGTATCTCAATTTTGTTATGTAACTTGCTTTTAGACATCGAGACGATGTCTCTTCCCAAGTGGGGAAGGATGTCACGTCTCAGACTTTGATGTTGTTTTGACCATGACTTTGTGGGATTTATTATATGAATTATGATACGTGTTAGAGCAATATGATATAATACAATGCTTTGGTGTATGGAAATGTAGAAAAATATTTGTTTTTAGAATTATGAGTGCATTTTATTTTTAAAATATACAAGATAGAACAAAATAGAAGTGTTGATTTAATTATTGCTTAGATTTATACTTCTATATTGGTTACTAATACATTTTCGTTGTTGCACGCCTGAGTGCATTTGAGTTGCAGGTGGTCGAAGACCAAGAGTGTGATTGAGGAAAAGAAGGCTAGCTTCCCGATAGGGTAAAAGAGGAGAAGCTCTCGATCACACACACAGCACCTAAAAATCATGTAGTTGCATTTAGGCCATGTCTGTTTTCAATGTGATTGTTTAAATTGATTACATGGTTTGAATAAGTAATTGATATAAAAAAATATATATATAATAACATAGCAAAATTAAAATATAATTTAATTATCCATAAAAGTTGTGAAAAGATTATGGTTTATTTTATTTAGTTTATTCCATTTATTTTTGTGCAATAAAAAGGAAAATCTGATTTAAATTAGGAAATTAAAAATAAAGTGAAAAATATTATATTTACATATAATATGGAAGAAATAATTGGTTTGCATATTAAAAGGTGGAGATATCTTTGTTTGCATATGTTTTAAAAACCTTAGTCCAAAATTGGGAGAAATGAACAGCCCCGAGAAAACTTTGGGCTCTGGGGAAATTCTCCTTAAAACCAACAATGCTGTTGGCAAGTGGCGACCTCTGGATTTTGCATGTAAAATTTATCTGTCATTTGGAAATACTCTGCATGACCCTCGGAAGGAGGAATAAAGCTTTAAGGGAGAAAAGAGAACATTATTCACATAACCAGAGCTCTGGAAGAGGGAGACAGGAAGGTAATACTGGGCATCTGCAGGAAAACTGCCAGGTTACTTTTCATTCCTTGTTTTTAATCAGTTTAAATTCAGTAAGAAATTGAAAAATGAAATGCATCATTCTATGAAATGATTACAGATGTGAGAAATCTTTTCCAATTTTATTTTGAATCTGGGTAAAAGTCTTCTTCTCATTTGTTGCATTATAGAAAGAATACCCAATCTTTTTCTTCCAGATTAGGGTTGCATTCTGTTGCAAAAGCTGTAAATTATTAAACTGCTCTCAATTGTATTTGAAAACATATATAAATGTATATATATATATATATATACACACAGGAATCTTGTATTCCCGTGCATATATACATATATATATATATGCATATAATCTTTCAAGAATAACTTTCACCTGAAATAAATTCAAAATTCCTTTGAAATAAGTTTAAATGCAGTATAATACTGGGCAAATCTTTCTTTTGTGATAATGAAATTGTTTAACTGTAGGGGGAAGGGGAGGGATTTTAATCCCCAGCCCTCCCCATGGGAAGGACACGGCTCTGTGGGGAGGCTCGCGCCCTCCACAGGCCACGGCCTGTGGAGGGGGGCGTGAGCTCCTCATAGCCTGCGCCCTCCCCATGGGAGGGGCAAGGGCTTCCTGCACCCTTGTGGTGCTCAACACCAGTATGAAACCCTGTACAATGATTTTATTCTGTGTGCACAACCAGAAAACGTGTGAACAGTTATGAAAATTAGTATTTCTTTCTTTAAAGCATATATATATATATTTACACTCAGCTGTATATGAATTTATATATATATGCATATACACTCAGCTGTATATGTATATATACATATATATATATTCATACATATATACCAAAATGCAAGTTTGAACAGGAAAACCATCTTCAGAATGTGATATGATCTCTGTCAAAAATACACAAACATCTCAGAAATTTTAAACCTAGAACAAGAACAAAAGTCCCTCTGAGAAAACATGTAAACTGAAAATCTTCTTGATCACATTGTCATATACTTACATACAGAAGTACATTCCTGAATAATGGTATACAATATAAAATTCGAATGCAAGTTTTTCTTTCAAACCTCTGTTATTCCGAAAGAATTGCACTATTTCTGTATATTACTAATATCCAGAAACCTATATTAAATTGAGAGTTACACTTTCAATCAGCTTGAATTTGGAAAAGTAGAAGTAAATACATAAATCTGTGAACATTGTTTCATACAAAAGAACTAATTAATTCCTCAACTTGTGTTGTACACTGATAGTATTATGAAATACATGTATTTCTTTTTTTTCATATTCAAAAGAGTAGCTTGGAGTAAAAACAGAGTCCTATACCAAATCAGAAAAGAATTATTTACAAAAGAGTAGATGCAATCTTACTACTGAACTTGCAACCTTTCTTTTCTTTTGTCCAATATAATTCAAAAGATGTTATGAAATTCTCATTTGAACTTCTTTTAGAACCAATTGAATGCACGAAACATGTATGGAAAATGCACAACTTTCTGCTTCTATTATACTTTACTTTGGTAACTTCCGGGACAGGATCCTAAGGTGGACCCACAGAGACAGTAGTATTACCTTTTCTAAACTACCATTTGCTTGTTTTACTTATGCTTGGCCAAGCACTTGTACCATTGAAATAGATGGATTTGTTTAAAAGCCTAGAAATGTATATGTATTTGAGTCTCTGCCACCTCTTGTTGCAAGAAATATGTTATCTCATGTTAGAAATGCATATAGGCACCGGGCATGCATCGAGAGTTCCCTCCTGTTTTATTGTGTCAGGTTGCTAGGATCCTTTATGCAGGGCCGGGGATTCCTTCGAGTTAGGAAGGAACCCGGGGAAGTCATGTACTTCGTGGTTGGGCGGAAAAGGCGCCTGAATCACACTCTTGGCCCCAGCCCGCAAGCAGACCGATGGTGTCATGGCGGTTGGAGGTTTAGAGTTTTATTTGCTATTGATGAACTTGTGTAACATTCTGGAATGGCTTGTATAGCCCATTGTATATATATTTGCATTTGACATTCATTGTTGAAACTTTGAAATAGAAGTGCGACATGAAAGAATCTAATGTAACATTGATATGTAGAATTAAAGTTTTATGAAGTAGCATTGAACAAGATGTTTTTATTGGAATTATTGATCTCTTCCGAGTAGGGATGAATATGTATATATATGAAATTCATCGATGTACTTTTGCCATGATAAATTACAGTGTTATTATTTACATAAAATGCCAATTTAATTCTCTTTTATTGAGCTCATTTTGGAAGTTTTTATGAATGATATTAATTACTTGAAAACCTTTTGAAACGGATTGAATAATTGAAAATGTCTTTACTTTTAATTTTCTTCTGAGAATACAATTTTGAATATTTCATGTTTAACACTAGCACACAATGACTAATTGGAGGGAGACAATGATGACCTAATTACAATTTTGAATTATAAAATGGTTGGGGTTTTTACACTATGGAATCGAATTAGGTTCAATTTTAGGGCATGGTCGGAGCAGGAAAAAAGGTAAACTAAGGATCAAAACTAGTTCCTAAGGTTGTGTGGGGGTGGAATCAAGCTAGGTTTGGGGAAATATGCCAAATTTTAGTGTATTAACATACAAATGGCATGTTAATTATTGTCTAAAAGCTAACCCAATCAAATTGAGACCAAAACTAATGAGAAAATGTAGGGTATGCAATTTTCCCCATTACATTTTACCCCTTGATGTGAATGTGAGCTACTATGAAGATGAATGTAAAAGCAAAACTAGTCAACATGAAAGTAAGATATTTTAGACACCCATAAATTGAAAAATAAGGATATATATTGAAATTATTCCTTGCAATTAGTACTTTATTTAAAATCTACAAAAGCACATAGAATCCAATGATTACCATTTTTCAAGAATTTGGAATATAGGCACTAACACGGTTGCTCTAAAAAAGATGAACAATATCAAAGTAAGTGCAAAAAGAAAGTGTAAAGGATGGTATGAATCCAAGAATATGTGGAATGAATCCAATTATTATAACCAAGAAATGAGGTGTAAGCTCCCCTTAATGGACCATTGTAACCATTCTCAAAATATCAAAAGATGGTGTAGGGAATTCGTTGGGGCACTGTAACTATGAAGAGGTAGTCCTTTGTAAGGTGTAGGTTTCCAAGAACAGTCACAGGACGACCATCATGACAGAAATTTTAGTCATTTTTTACAATCCTTATTCTTGTGAACCTTCATGGAGAATATAGTGCTGCAAATCCAGAGACATTTGCAAAATGTCCTCTAATAGGGCACTCCAGTGATAGAGGTATAGTCACCTTGAGTAGATGACTATAATAATCAGCAAGGGGATGATGAGCAGCAATGGATTGTGCAGTAGTGAGTAAAAGGGCAGTGCATAGTAAAGTTGTTGATGGAATAAAGGGGCAGCAATGTGAAGGAAAAATTGGCATAAAGCACTAAAGGTTTGAGCCTTTGAAATAGTGAATGTAATGATGGGAAGACAGTGAGAAGACAGTTTATATAGCAGTCACCATGCGATGAAGAAGGTGCAGTTTTCATAGGAACCTTAAAACACAGTCAAGTTCATAGTATATGACAGTGATATTTCATAGACAATGGATAGGCAGCCATAAAACAAACTATGACATGCTATAAGTGCCTCAAAGAAAGGAGTAGACTTATGCTATAAGTGCCTCAAAGAAAGGAGTAGAGAATTTCCCCTATTTTACAAATTAATAAACATGTCTACTTCATGAATAGTTACATTTAATCTTGAATAAATAAAAAGTATACCAATGGAATTTTAAAATATATAAATAGAATTATTTATACCACTACTTGATTATGATCCACTATAATAGTTTTTCATATCCTCAAATTCAACCAATTGGATATTTATCAACATTTCAATTATGTTTCTAACATACAAAATATCATTATAGCATTCCAAAGTCTTAAAAATTCTTCTAGTACACAACTAAACAAGTGTGATGACACTATCATATGATCTTTTAATAAAATCTTGTGTGCATGCAGTAGTATCTTGCATGCTTGCAAACTCTATGTCATCGACCATGTCAAAATTGTGTTCATTGTATTGAGTATGATCCTTGTCTCATTTTTCTCTATCAAAATCATCAAACCGAATTTGGTCTTTAGTATTTTTGGAATCTATAGAAACAAAGGTGTTTTTATGGAGATATTTGACCTTATCCTCACATTTATGCACTCAATCAATTATCTTTGCCAACGAAGAATGTGACTAAATCCATCTTGTACAGAGAAAAATAGATGCACACTTGGATGGCCTTATCCAAGCTGCTCGATGAGAAATGTTTACTTTTGACCTTATGTGATAAATCCTCTAAAATATTATTGATGAAAATAAGTGTTTCCAAATCAAATGTGTGAGTCAAAATTCCATGTGACTTATTTTTTAGTTACAACCTCATTTGTATCTTTGCATGGCCATATCTATTGTCAAAGGTATATAAACAAAAATAGACATGTTTTAGCAATTCAGAATCAAACTAACAATTGGAATGAGAAAAATATGGTTATAATTTCACTTGTATATGCACACAATCAACCTCAAAGAGTTGGAAATTTTGATCACCTCCAATCCCATCAAATTCATTATTCTTTTTTTCTAAGTTGGCACTGCAATGTATTTTAAACACATATTTTGCAGAGAATGATATACCAATAGAACAATTTTTATCTTATTTTTACTACCAAATAATTAGAGACATTGGTGGCACATCATTCTTCTATAGATGCAATTATATAGTAATATTATTAGGGTATATATGCAATTTTTTAGATAGATGTTGTCTCTTCCTCATAGAGTTCACCTTGATCACATGCTTGCATGTGTATCCTTACATTGAAATTTGCAAGATCAAATACATAAATCGGGAAAAAAAATATACACCTCATATCTAAAACAAGGATTTCTTTCAATTATCACCCATATTATGTGATCATCAATATTATTGAACATAACATGGCCATTTGGAATTTGCAAGGCTTAAAGCCAATATGTGTTCTCAATCTTCTCAATATTAAATTTCTTACATAAACTATGTTTCTTTTTTACTCACATCCACCAATTTAATAAACATAAACATGTATTGTTAGTCGATGTACCAATTATTCAACATGATGATTTGTGGTGTTCTCAACTATCTTCAAGAATTGTCTCTTTAGGTGAGAGTGGTAGGACTCTATAGCACTATTATCTCCTAGCCTACATGCTTTAGTGCATTGCAAAATATAGCCCACATACTCAATATGCTAGACCACCATCCCTTAAAATATTATATGAACAATGGTTGTGTATATTTAAAGTTCTCAATAAAAATATGAACCTCAATCCTTGCAAAATCTTCATCTATTGAACAATACATAATATATCCAGGACAATCAAATACCTCTCACTTGACTGCATTATTTTTTACCTTTGTGATCAAGTTCTTCAACCACACACATCTAACATTCCAAGAGCATAGATATACATCACATGGAAGCATTTATCTACATCATGAATATTTTTACTGAGTATTTGATATTCTTCCATGGGATATATTGAAATATTTACAAAAAATAAAAGGTTTTAATAAAGAACCAAAAACTTGATAAAATTAATCTCAATAATTGTATCATCCACCATGGATTTGTTTAGTCTCCAATCAATATTCTCGTAGTAAAATCATTGCAGAAGAATGCACATCTAATATACAATATATCATATGTGTATTCCCAGATTTAAAATCAAAGCAAGAAATGAAATACAAACTTAAGAATCATATTCCAAACCAAAGGAAATATCTCAATATAGCAAAGAGCAATGCAAATTCAAGTATATGGAAATGAAGGATGAAGGGGTTGATTTATAGAGTTGGAAAGAGGAATGCATATAGTGGAGATTTAATCTAAATGACAACTGAGATCAAATGAGAGAAAGTGGGGAATTGTTATTAGATAAGAATAGTAATGGGAGTTATAAATGGGTGAGGATAATTATCTTAATTTTTATTTATTTTGGATAAATAGGTGTGCAAAGGGTAAGAATGGTGGTGGCATAATGAGAGGGGTTATAAAGGAATCTTGAGTGAATATTTTGGATTTTATGAATAATGGAATTTATAAAAATATGGACATGGATAAATGGGTAATAAAAATGGATTAATGAAAAAGGGAATTTATGAAGACAGTCATTTTATTAAGGATGAGTAATCAAAGGAGAATTTGGAAGGGGACTAGGAAATGGGAATGAGTTATGAGTAGGATAGAACATTAGATGATGGTTAGAAATAGGTGTCTACAATATGCACAAGAATTCAACAAAATGATTCATGTCACATACATTCCCATATGCTTCGAGTTGAATGCAAGCATTGCATACAATTGAAATTGTTATAAGACACAAGGTATAATGTATCAATATTGTACTTTATTTGAGCATAAATATTTTCAATTCAACTCGATCAAGGAATACATAACATACCCTCATTGCATTCATACAAAATGTGGAATCTATGGCCAATATGTTGTTGTGGCCCTTTTGAAGCATTTATTCAAGTTGCTTTGGAAATTGAATTCCCAAAATAAATGGGAGTTCCCATCTCCATTGGCAACAATGACATTGTAATCATTATATGCAAACCACTAAGGTTTATAAAAACCATTTATGACACCAAAAGAGGATCATTACAATCAAACATGTATCTTGATGGCTTAATTTTACCATCAATATTCACAATATCATCCATGATAAGAAAATTGTCCCTAGAAGGTTGACCCTCAAACATGGTCATCTTCTCATGCACCATTTGCTTATGTTTTTTATGCACTACAACATGCCAAGAAATATCAATGACTCTACCCATCCATGCAATTATTTTCTAATATATGACACAAAGAAGGTATGCTTTCCTTGTCCACATGACACAAAGAAGGTATGCCTTCTTTCCCAAAAACTCATTGTTCTTTTGATCATGACAAGGTATGCCTTCCTTGTCCACATGTTGAACCTAGTGCTACCATACCAATACATGCTTTAGCTTTTGAGCCATGTTTTCCTCTGCTAAAATTATAAGTACAACCACATTATGTATGTTTGCATCTAGGTCCACTACCCTTCCATAATTTGGGCACTATGGAAGGATCAAAAGGTGTTAATATTTTTCCTTGAAATCCTTTGGTCCATTTGTACACCAATACCTATGAAAATCATAAAGAATATTCAAACTATTAATATGTGTAGTTAACCAATGATTATCTAGACACTCTTAAGCTTCACAATTGTGAGTATGTACATTTGTAGTCAACATATTATTCTTACATGTTGTATTCCAAAAAGCTATTAATCATGGTTTTTGCATCAAAATCAAGAGCAATTTTCTTTGTTTAATGCTTTTGAAAGCAGTTTGGGTAGGAGTCTCTTGAACTTTCTCCCTCAACAAATTCATTCAATCTATCAACCTCAGTCCAAGCTAAAAATTAGTATGAGTCTTAAAGGGCATAAGTCTCCCATGAAAGGTCTTTGTGGGAAAACTTCCCACTAGAGGGCGTTTAACAAATTTTTCCATGATGTGAGACCAACTTACATCCATCCAGTAGACCAAAAAAATGTTAGCATTTGATTAGAAAATATCCACAAATGATGATAACATACTTGGTAGAAATTATAGCCATGTAAAATAGCCATTAAACATGCTAAGTTTAATGGCTATTTTACATGTACCCATGCCCATTGCCAAAATTAGAGGTAAATATCCCAAGGATATTGAATGTCAATGTGAGAAATGATTGTAAAAGTGAAATCAACAATGATTATTAAATTGTACCCACATAGAGCACTCAAGAATTACTTGGACCCTTCTTGTTCATACAAATCAAGAAATTGACTTGAGAGTTGCTTTCTAGTTTGGTATGAGATAATTTTGAAGGAGGGTGCATAGGTTGGGTCATGGTTTTTAGTCTTGTTTTGACCCATGGTAATTTGTTACATCCTGAAAAGATAATAAAGGCTCTACAAAAATAATTTTGGGTTAATTCTAGTGGGCATGTGATAAGGCTTCGGCTAATTATAATTTGAGAAATGCACAACTATATTTGTATGAATATTCAACTTTATTAACATCATAAATGAATTTTCTTTTATTTGAATAGAAATTTTGACTTAAGAATAACAGAAGATATGTACAAAATTATCTAATGACTTCTATAAATCCCTAGTTCGTCATTTAGAATAGATATTTTCACGTATTTATGATTTTGGAAGGAGGTCTTTGAAGACCATGTTCTCTTCACATGGCACATGTATGATTTTTCAAGAGTCTTCAATGTGTTGTTGGAATTTTTATCTGCTACTTGAATTTTCATTTAATGGTTATGGGTTAGAGATATTTATCTTTTATTTTATTTATTGTTTCATTTATCTCCTCAAAAATGTCATTATTGACTTGAATTGCTTGGGTGAGAAGGGACACTTGTCACTTTGTGGTCAATGAGGACTTGAGAGGTGAGTTTGTTTTTCTTAACCTTTGGGATAAGCTAAGGAGAGGGGTACAAACTTTTGGAGTTGATTACTCACTTTCATGTTTGATTTTAGTGAGATTAGAGAATATAAAATAGACATTTAGGGTTATGTTCTTGATCTCTTGAGAGAGATTTATTGTGTTAAAGAATAGTTATAGAGCTAGGGAATGCATGTTTGAGCTTGGAAAAGGAAAGGCTTGTGCTTGAAAATACAATAGAGAGTTAAAACTATTCTTTTTGAAAGATTTAGAATTTTATAGGTAAGACCTTCTTTATTCCCTTGCATTTATTTTGGTATTTCCTTTGTATTGCATGATCAAATGATATTATTACATTACCATGAATGTGTTCACAAGTGTGTTAAAAATCTTAACAATTTCATTTTTTATGGTTGGAAAAAAAGCTTTAGAATGTATTAATGTGTTTGAATTTGTCAAGGAAAGTTCCCATGAATAGGTTTGAATATCTTTATATTTGGTTGTATGCATGAATTTGTGTTTTTAATCCTAAAACCTCAAGTTGAATTCCCCAATTGTTGAAATTTAAAGTAACTTGTACAAGACAATCAATCTCTTCACCAATTTAAAAAAGTATAAAATTTATAATGTTTACTCTCTTCATCCTCAATTTGGGGATGATTTCAAAATTAGTAAAGTTATATGAGTCGTAATAGATTGAATATATATGAGTACATTTCCTTAGAAAACTATTTTAAGCAAGCATATATCCTGTTTGATCTTACATAATCGAGGAAAAGATTATTGAAATTAGAGAATTTGAGTGTCAAGAATGTAATTGTAGCACGATCATGTACAAGGGTGTGATCTTGTCTAGATTTTCATTATTCTATTATGGGTAGAATTAAATTTTCAATAATCAAAATATATGTTTGTTCGATAATATTTAAGTTACAAAAAATAATGGTGACTTGTTGAGGATTATTGTGGGGTTCACTATACAAGGTTTAAATTTTTGGTCATTCTTGGGCTTGTTGAAATTTTGGGGGAGTTGGAATTTTTTATTAGGCCTCTTGGTTGTTATTTTCCTTTTGTACATGTCGGTCCTTGGACCTCTCTAGGAACTCGAAACCTCCTTCAGCCTCGAGCCTCATTAGGAACTTGGAACCTTCGTAGAATCTTGGCACCAACAAGAACTTCGAACCTCAAGGTTTTGGTTCCATGTTCACATCTTCTCCCACTCCCCAACCAATGTTCTTACTCGTATCTTAAACCTTGAGTAGAACCTATAACCTCAAGGTTTTGATTCTAGGTTTGCACTCTCTTGCTCCTCGACCAATGTTCTTCCTTGGATTCTAGACCCTGGGTGGAACTTGGAACCTAGAACCTGAAGGTTTTAAGTTCTAGGTTCCAGGTTTGTACTTGCTCCCACTCCCCAACCAATGTTCTTCCCTAGATCCTAGACCCTAAGTGAAACCTGGAACCTGGAACCTCACAATTCTAGTTCCAATTCTACATCCTCTCCCAATCCCAACCAACGTTCTTCCCTAGATCTCAAACCACATGTAAAACTTAGCAACCTTAAGGTTCTAGTTCTAGGTTTTCACCTACTCTCGCTCCTCAACAAATGTTCTTCCTCGGATCCTGGATCCTAAGTGGAACCTAGAACCTAGAACCTCAAGGTTCTAATTCTAGGTTTTGTCACTCCCCAAGGATCTCATACCTAGATGAAACCTACAACCTATAAACTCAAGGTTCTAATTCCAAGTCCACGTTTGATCCCAATCCCCAAAAAATATTCTTCATCAGATCCCAAACCTTGAGTGGAACCTGGAACCTCAAGGTTCTAATTTTAGGTTTTTACTTGCTCCTACTCCCTAGCTTATTGTTCCTTCCCAGAAGTTGGGCCCTGATAGGAACCTAGAACCTAAAGTGCATATTTTCAAAATGAGTTTGAGCAACAAAGTTAAATGCCCATTTTATCTCCCAACTATAGCCATGAATGTTGGAGATCTCCCAAATACTAGAAATCAATTCCTAACACATATTTTGATTTGAGATGCCTCTTTTGGGATGATTGTTTACAAATTTGGCATTGCTATAGTTCCATGGGTTAGGTTTTCACACCCAACAATGGTTAAGTGATTTTTTTTGGATAATTTTTTAAGGGAGGTTGGTTTAATTGTGATCACTAGATGCCAAAAAGTTATATGGCAGTCATTGAAGCTAAGTGCAGTTCATTTCAATGGATTAGAAACTTGTGGAATTGAAGGATATTAGTAGTGCAGATAGAGTTTTGTTAGAGAATGTTACTAGGGAATTAGGTAGACATTTAGGAAGGTTTCTTGTCCATAGCCAAGGATTTTCCTATGTCAGACTTGTTGGCATGAAAGTAATGTGGATCAAATAAATGTAATAATGTTCCGAAAACATTGCAAGTATTGTAATGATCTCTCTCATTTTATATATGAGCATATACCACTATGGCATGAATTACTAGTATGTTCAATTACATAATTTCATGATCTTTGTTATATGCAAATACATAGCTCCACATTCTTTTATTCTATTTTTTTATTTTCTCAAATGTGTTATGATTTTGTTGCCCAATAAATAGGTACTAGTCTATGGCCATACACCAATCTCACCATCAAATAAAAAACACAAATAATTAGTTTAGTAATAAATGAGTTCTTCATGTGCATCCATGATTGCTAATATAACCAAGGAATTAATCTTAATTGAGTATTTAGTAGATATATTTCATGTGGGTCATTCTTGCATAATTGTATCAACTATATAGGGGTTTTATATAGACAATATTCATTAACCTAATGAGAATATTTGACATCAAGAGTGCAATTTGGTTTGGTTGTAGTTAATTTATAATTATCTATTTCATTTAATTTTAATACATGTTAATGTATACCCCTAGGAACACCCTCCTTATTCTAATTTGAGCTTGAAGCATAAGAGAGATAAACCACTCTCGTAGACTTGACCATTAACCCTCCATGTTATGTTGATAAGTTGATTCCACTTGCATGACGACAATCTTGGCCTTGTGAGTGGAATTACATTCTAGAAAGTGGAGCAACAATTTTGGGACCCAACAAAATTAATAGTAAAATTAAAAGTTATAAGGGATGGTAATGGATGTTAATGTGAGATATCAACTACTTTAAATAGTTTATACTTATGATCCACAAATTGAACTATAGAGAATTTACTACAAATAAATTAGACTAGTTTGTATGAATATTTGAAATAATATAGATTTATTTCACATAATTTAAACTAGGAGTAACAATCATATATGTCAATTAATTTTGATGAAAATATGCATATTTTGAAAATTTATGCTTATCCTTTACAAATTTGATGAACTATTCTTCTCAAATTGGACTATTTGAAACATATAAATACTCCAACATTTCAAATAAATCAAACTAGTTGCAATATAATGTTTCAAATAAATTGGACCAAGAGTAGGCTTTTTTGAAATAGTTTGAACTCATTCCTCATTATTTGGACTAGCTCCTTGTAAATTGTAAGTACATGTAAATGAAACCTACTATATTGTGGCAATGAATGTAGTTGAGTTTATTGTTGATTTTTTCTAAATTTTTATGTATGCTAAGGAGTTATTATGTTGGAAAATCTAATATAAATGTTCTTTGAAAATGGATATTATTTGATTGATTGTTAAGAGATTGATTATTATTAATGCTAATAAAGAATGATTGAAGAGTGATTACGTACAATAAAATATTTTTACTTTATTATTTTATCAAGATATGCTTTCAATGATGTGCAGGTGTCATTGGATGGTGCATTTAAATAAATAGATCTAGATGCATAACTTAATTTTTCCATTCTTGTGTCAATGGTAATGGCCAAATCCTATAATTGCAAACTTTGGAATGTAAGAAACCAAAATTTAAAATAGTTAGATGTTATTGTGCCAACAATATTATACATGGGAAACAATCACTATTCTAATCTTATATCAAATAAGTAGACTTTTGATAACTAGTCTAGACAAGTTTTGAATAGAATAATATGGAACAATTAAGAATTGGAATTGGTATTGGCTTAGTGAGTTCACCAAAATAGTAAAATTAATATGCACTAAAACTATGAGTCCAATTTATTGGCCCAATTTGATGTAAAATGAAAAGAGAAAATTACAAGGTGTGCACTTTTGTGTTCTCAATGCAATTGGTAGGTGTCAATCTAAATTCTATAACCTTTGATAACATCCTCCTTGTATGTGCCCAAATGGGGCTATGGAATAGGGCATGGACATTTGAATTAAAGGGTAAAGGATAGATGAATTTTTTTAGATGTTGTAGTTGGATATGCTTTAGTAGACATTCATGAAAAATATGGAAGCATAGACAAGGAATGTGAATTGTTTGACTTAATTCCTCAAAGACGTGGTCTCATGGAATGCCATGATTTTACAATATGCACAAAAGGGGTTTATTGAAAATGCTTTGTAAACTTTCTATAAAATGTAATTGGTAGGTGTAAAGTTAGACTCCACAATATTTTCCAATATCATCCTTGTATGTGCTAAAATAGTAGTTTTTTTTAGATTTGATTCCTCAACCCTTTAACTCCCAATAATCACTTGCAATCAAACACCTAGATCACAAAAAAAAAAGAGAAAAAGAAAAAGAAAAATTATGGAGGCCAAAGAGACTATTGATCCAAAATATCATGAATGATTATTGAATGTGCATTCTACAATGAATTGATACAATGATGAATCCTTATAATAAGGAAAAAACAAAAAGAAACCCTATATGAAACCCTAGGAGAGGATAAAATTAGATCATGACATGTTTCCTCATCCCATTACTTGAGACAAAAAAAAAACATGACCTAAGTAAGGTTAAGTATGCTAGTGTGAAAAGGGGCCTAATTAATTAATTAGAAAATTACCCTTTTACTCTAACAACCCCATTAAGTGCAACTTAGGGAGAAGCTAACACCTCTAATGATGAATGCATAGAAAGTAATAGATGGGTCCTGACAACTAGGCTTTATGAGGTACCCTTTCACAAATAAAAAAATATCTCATAACTAGAGAAAAAGAAGAAAAAATCATAGGAAAAACTCCTCTCCAAAAAGATAAAAAGACATGTGAAGGACTAAGAAGCCTCCAATACAATGTCCCAAAAATAATAGGAACATGAAGATGATCATGAAGAACACCACTAAAGCATAAATTAGTTTCAAACAATTGTAAAAAAATGATTACTATAGTGTTGAAATTGAAGAATCTCCTTTGAAATAAAGATGAAGAGCAAGATCACGAAAAAAACTACAAGAGTGACCCCAACGATCAGATGGTAAACCAAGGAAATAATCTAATAATCAAATATACAAATGGCACACCAATATGTACGAGCAACCCCAATGACACTACTTAACCAATGTAAAGTATATTGCAAATCAAAAATGTATGTGTCAATAGTTTGAAGAAACTAATCAATTAAGGACAGAAGGATGCATCCACAAGCAGGAATGTAAGAATGTCTATTGTAATGTCAAAAATTATGTACTTGTGGAGTTTTACATCATATTTTGGACTCACGTTACTCTATACAATAATAATATTTTTTTAATATATCTACAAAAAAAAAAACTCACTTGAAGAGCATATTATATTTCATGTTATATTAGGAACACAAGTGCAAAATTTTAGCAAAATTCTTTCAGATGGTAACACAACACATCTAGAAATCCATGTGACATGCTAGCATTTTCAAGAATCTCAAGATTCAAAAGTGTACTTTCTATGTGGCTTTCTCATAATGTGTGTAGTAACATTGGAACAAGAAAGTAATGTATTTATCTCTCCCATTCAAACAAATAAAACCTATGGTTTTTATATTTTGAGGGGATTTTCATTATTTTCATCTAATCAACTCCATCTCTCTCCCTTGGCAAACTTTGTCTAAGGGTGATCCCACAATAGTGGTTTACAATTTTTGGCCAAAGCGGACGAAATATTTTTTAAACTAAAATCTTCACTTTTGGGCACCTATGGCTAAAGCTGTGAGAATTTGGAAATGATGCAAACTATAGTTTAAGTGACATTTTTTTGTATATTTTAAAAATATATGTTTTCAAAAATTTGGAATCAGATTGCACTTCTTTTTTCCATCTCCCACGAAAATTGGTTTTTTTCAAAAAACAACATTTTTAAAAAGTGACGCACACCGTATAACGCATAACTTTTTTTCCTTGAAAGATAAAATTCCAATTCTTTCAAATTTAGATTTTTAGCTCCGATATCTAAGATGCTTCCCACTTGGTTAGATAGTTTTTTATTGAATATATGTGATAATGTGACATGAGAGTCAAGGCAATTACATTTTGAGCATGGCATGCTTTTTGTATGTATCAAAATTCAATTTTCTTTTTTTTAGGATGCAAGGACTCCAATAAGCTGGTGCACTTATATTTTTTCAAAAAGAGTGAAGTAATCTTCTGACACATGTCTTGAGAACAAAGAAGAGCTTGATTTTTGGTGAAAACCTACATTCACAAGAAATAAAAAATAAATATAATAATCAATTAAATTTAATTAAAATTATACTTTTTGGAAGCTTATAATAAGGACTACATACTTGCAAAAATTAAACTTTAAATGAATTCATTTGATCCCCCAAAAGGTAAACCAAAAGTGGTTTTTTATCAACATTTTGATAGGTGTAAAGGAGACTTCGTTATAGGCATGGTTTAAAACTAGCATCATTCTATCAAGAGGGGCTTGGTCTAAGATGGTTTGATCAAATCCTCTTCAATTGGAATCCTTTAAATTGAAATTTTCAAGGCTTAAATCATTATATTTTCTAAAAATATGTGATTTTAGCAAAAAGTCAAGATCACATAGAAAGTGTAAACTACTATTGTGGCAGCACCTCTAAATATTTTCAGCTCTCTCAATCACTCTCTTGGGGCTTCATTCTTGTATTTTTTTCTACTCTTAGTAGTTTGGGCTTCTCAAGGAAAGGAATTAACAATTATATATTTCATCTCCAGTGGAGGTGGTCTCCATTGCTAGTAACACTACTCTTTTTATACATTTATTTTGACATTTTCTCTTCCAATGTGAGATAACTACTTTTGTGTAGAAATAGAAAATTATTATTATTATTATTATTATTATTATTATTATTATTATTATTATTATTATTATTATTTACATGCAATGGTGGTTCTCCAAATAGACTAGGGTTAACACCATTATTAAGCATATTTATTTTTCATTGATTTTAATCCTTAATGCACTTAGGATTTGAAAATACACTTTGTATCTATTTCCTATCTTGGCTATCCATGGAGGTCAAAAGACCAAAACAAGGGCTTGACTAAGGAAAACTCCTAAATGGCCCCAAAATTTGTTTCTTGTCTTGTGTTTGCAAGTTAGGAAGATTTTGGTACTCAATCTAAATATTTCAAATCTTTTTAGTGTGACTACTAATCAGATGGCAATGCAACATGAGGACATTTGTGCAACACAAAGACATTTACATGACATGCTAGTGTCCTGGATAGAGAGTTGCACTATTTGATCTTAGGTTCCTCTTGACCTTAACATTCATTTTCTAATAAAATAAACTTTCATATTTTTTATATTTTTTGTAACTCAAAATTTTCTCATTTTCTTTAGGGATATTTATCATAGTCGCATTATTCTACTTCAATTTTAGATACTCTCTTTATTCCAATGTAGTATATCTTTATATTTCTATAAGTCTATAAAGATCTTGTTTCATTCAAGGTAAAGTAAGAATTTGGTTGTTGGAAGTATTTATATTTTAATTAAAACTATTTTTCTTCTTCTACATATATATGGTAAGGTGATTCATCTTGTTGAAATGCATGGGTAATCAACCACTACATCTACCTAGTATATAGGAACAAAAACTAGATACATATCTCACTTCAAATCGAAACTAAGTAAGCATTAACGCTTACAATATGATACCCCTCATAATGTTGAAAAGGGAGATAGATAATAAGTCCACTAGAACTATGTGTCAGAATGTAGTGCATGAAGGAGAACAAACATCATTAGAACGTGTGCAAGATACTATCTACTATTGAAAAAGGGTGTATAAAACAAAACACACATGTATGAAGGTACACAAGGTTGTGTTTGAAAATAACAAAACTCACACAACAAACCCACACGCACTTTATAAAATAGTGTAAGTACAAAAAATGACACAACATGATGCACAAGATTCCCAAAATACATGTACAATGGTGGCACTTTGTCTCGATATGTTTACAAATGAAAAAGTAAATTTAATAAATGCTTATAATGCCTAGAAAGGACCAAATTCTCAAAATACATATGGATTATCTCAAATGAAGTCATATCACACAAATATAAATTTTCTAGGTGCCAAATATCTAAGTAATCAACCATAATGTGAAATACTGATAAACTAAGTAAAAGATACTCGAGATAAATTCTGAAAAGAATGCATAGATAGTTGTGAAGAGCTTTGAAGTACCCTTCTAATATCGCAAGGATCATAAAAAAGGGAGATCCAAAAAAAATTATTTTCTCAAGAGCTAAAAATGAAGATTTAACTTTGATAGATGATAAAAATGTGTTGGTGGAATGTAACTAGTTGGTGGTTGAAATTGTTGCCAATCAACAGGTTTGAATGTTGTCGTGGATTGTCGGTGGTCACCGAGATGTTCACTGATAGCAGGCCTACCATAGTTGACGAGTACACGGGCTTAGGCTTGCAAAAAGACTTAGACCAAAAAAATGAATTTGGTGTTGGAGAATTCAAACATCACCAAAAATCTGCAAATGTTGCTAAAAGAATGCCCCGATTTTTGTAAAAATGTCATTACAACTAAAGTATCTTGTCTTCGATAAAAATAATGCCACAAAAAATGTAGGGGTTTATGTAGAGCATGCATAGGAGAGTACGATTATTATATAATTGTATAGATTATTCCACCTTAGATCTAGTGCCCTGAAAAAAATTACTAGCTTTGATTTCAATGTTTGGATAGGCGATCTAAAGATTTTTTGGCATTATTGAGGTCCATTTTGCTCCAAGATGCACCATTTGATTGTTCAAGGCCAAATATCTCAAAAAATAGATAAGGAATTACATATCTAGAGCTCTAATATCATGTTGTAGTTTATTCCTCAACCTTACAACTCCCAAGAATCACCTACAATCAAACACTTATCATAGAAAGAAAGAAAAGTAAAAAAATTATGGAGGCCAAAAAGACTATTGATCCAAAAAATATGAATTGTTATTGAACATGTGCATTCTACAATGAACTGATACACTGATGAATTCTTATGATAAGAAGAAAAAAAACCAAGAGAAAATAAAATTAGATCATGACATGTGTCGTCATCCTATGAATTGAGACAAAAAAAAATACATGAAGTAAGCTTAAGTATGCTAGTGTGAAAAGGGACCTTAAATAATTAATTAGGAGATTACCCTTTTACTCTAGCAAGTTTCAAACAAAGTATGGACATCCATCAGAGGTGCAAGGATAGAGGAATTTTGGCAAATGTTGTAGCTATAACGAGCCTAGTAGACATGTATGTAAAATGTAGAAGAAAAATTTTGATGAAGAGTTGAACCTTACTATGGGCCAATTTATAGACTTGTGCATCCTTTGTAGGTGTGACTATTGTGATACCATTGAAAATGGGTTTGTTGAAAAGGCTTTAGAAACTTTCAATAAAAATGCAATTGGAAAGTGTAAATCCATACTCTAACACCTTTTCTAGCATCCTCCCCGTCTATGCCAAAATAAGAGGTTTCAAACAAGGTATGGGCATCCATCAAAGCTTAATAGAAAGAGGATTTTCATTAGATATTATAATCATAAACTCTCAAGTAGATATGTATGCAAAATGTGGAAGCATAGGCAAGGCATGTGAACTGTTTGGCATAATGCCTCAAAGAAAACAAGGTAGGTTCATTCATCAAAGCATAATGG
>VDFB02010635.1:0-21591 GCA_007258455.2 Sequoia sempervirens
CGACTCAGTAAAATATCATATTTTTGTTTTCTAGGTAATGAAAGTATTCCAATATCTGAAGATCTAACAGCTAAAACACAATTTTCAGGTTCCATGAGTGATGAGCATTTTAGTTTGGGGTTGAGGACCTCTTATAAGAATCCAAGGGCATTTGGTGCAAACACTGGCATTTGTTTAAGTCAATGATAATACTAATTACGCCGAAGGCGTGTCCCTCATTGAGCTTTCCAAGCTCACTTTTCCCATCAATGGTTCACAAAGCCCGAGAGACCCAGCAAGGTGCTTAAATCAATCTCAGCCGTCCAGATTTTTCGTTACTTTTTAACCATTTTCCCGTCCACGACCTCATTTTTTGCATCACCAGTTTGCAATGCTTAAAAACGGATGCCAACGATCGCATCCGTTAAAAGCTTTGTCTGTACGCCACTTTTCTCATAGAAAATTTTGCATAAAAATTGTGACAGTAAATAACATGTTTTCTTCTGACAGTTTTCCGTATTTTTTTTTCATTCGCCGTATTTGGGAGTTGCGTCTGCCAGCACACTGTCTCGCATCTCATCGCACAGTCTGAATTAACAGGAGGAGTGTTAGGGTTTTGTATACGAGCTGTGGTTTTAGCTTTGGGAAGCCCATTTTCTGAAGGGGAAAATGAACACAGGAGGCATGTAAAATTGTGGTGGTGTTTGCAGGGAAAGAAGGTAGCTAAATATGAAGATTGTGGTGGCTATATTGCCAGTTGTGTTTGGCGGCAACACTTCCCCTTCTGCATCAGTTCCATCTGGCGGAGGCACTAGAATTTCCAAGAAAAGAGCAAATGGCTGCATCAGGCGAGTAATATTTTATTGAGTAGGCTTGTGTCTGGGTGTATTCCCTATTTTCCTATTTCCATTGCTTTTTCAAGTGGCCTTCTTTAGAATGAAATGGCAATGGCGGTTATAACAAGAGGAGAGCAAGGAAACATCAGAAGGGTGAAGGTAATTTCTATTTTTATGCTTCATGCATTATTTTAATTAAAACCCTTTCATCCGGTAATTTCTATTTTTATGCTTCACACACTATTTTAATTAAAACCCTTTTATCTGTTTCGGCTTCGGCTTCAAATGCTATGGTAACCCAGGGGGTTTCGAATGCCATAATGTTGAAGAGGAAGAGGGGGAATTTTATTTTCATTTAATTTTTTTCTGTAGATTTCTATCTTTTCATTTTTTTAGGCATTTGCAGTGAGGAGTGATTTTACCCTAGAATTTCCAAGAAAAGAGCAAATGGCTGAATCAGGTGAGTAATATTTTATTTAGTAGGCCTATGTCTGTGTGTATTCCCTATTTGTCTATTTCCATTGCTTTTTCAAGTGGCCTTCTTTAGAATGAAATGGAAATGGCGGTTATGACAGGACGAGAGCAAGGAAACATCAGAAGGGTGAAGGTAATTTCTATTTTTATGCTTCATGCATTATTTTAAGTAAAACCCTTACATTATTTTTCAATGGCTACTAATGGCTGCTATCCTTTTATTGCTTTTACCAGTGGCGTTGGGTTATTTCTTCTAACTAAGAAGGGGTGAACCTTCAACCAATTAGTTCTACCAGTTTCAAGCTGCTTCACCATGAGATGCCTATTGCAATGCAAAAAACTGAAGTAAAATGTATATCCCTGAGAATAAAATGTATACCGCAGAGACGTTAAATTATGTTGTTAAGCTTACCACTGCTTTTTCTTTTTCAAACTTTGGAGTGAATGTGAAGTGGAAGGGGTCTAAGGGTAATAAGCTAGGGTCTCATTTTAGGAGGGTTGTTAAGAGGAATCAAAGTGGCTTGCAGTGTCTTGGAAGTGATGGGGTTGTGCAGTGGAATGGGGAGGTTACCTTGAGATTGTTCGTGTAAGTGCAATTTTTATTTTTATAGTCTTGTCCTTTTTTCTTTCTTTGGTTTCTTTGTTTATTTTTCAGATCTTTGTGCAAGATAGATTTCCATTTTAAGGACCAGGTATTGACATTTTGTGTGGGGAAATAGGTATCCAGTTGTGAAGAAAACTACTGGGGTTTGTTTTTACGTGAGCTGAGATTGCGATATGATCTTAAATATGCTACCCATTTTCTGTTTCTTTTCAGTTTTGATGTTACATTGTTGTGTGAGCTACAATTTCAAATGACCACAAATGCAATACCCATATTTCAGTTTTGCATAACACTTTGCAAACTCTGTGTCATTAAATACACTACCCATTACCTATTTCCTTTGGAGTCTATTGTTTCTTTGTCGTTTGATATTAAATGATCATAAATTCAATATATCCATTTTCTTTTGTTGCATGGAGCAATGCAAACAGTAAATGAATACGGGCATTGCTATTTTAGGAGTTAGGCCCAGTAATTTGTTCTCAGAGGGCTTTTGTTTGTGTCTGATGTTGTATGAATGTGGAAGTTGTGTGCTCTGTTGACATTTGAAAATATAATTTTTTGTTTGACCTTTCACTTTCAGATACACAAAACAATTGTGGAAAACCCTTGTATATCATGTCCGTGAATTGTTATGATTGAGAATATGAATTTCTAGAATATTTTGTGTGCCACAATAGATATCCATTTTTGAAAATATCCCTTATGTTGTTTTTAGGGTTTGTTTTTAGTGTGAGAGTTTATAAGTTTAAATGATCCAAAATGCAAATATCCATGTTCTATTCTTGCATAATTCGGTGTAATTTTTTTTTAACTAAATATAGGCATTGTTATCTTGATAGAAGATAGCTCATTTTGTGTTGATAAGATCATCAATGCTCATTTGTTTTTTGTATTGTTGTTTTACTTTTAAGATGGAACCTATGTGTTGTGTAAAAAATTGAATACATAAATTTCTGGACGACATTTGCTCTTTGAAAACAAATATAAAATCATCAAAACCTCTTCATACTACTAATAATCGGTTATATTTTTACTAGCATTGGATTACATTTTCTCTTTGAAAATAAATATACAATCATCAAAACCTCGTCATACTACTAATAATCAGTTATTATTTTTACTAGCACTTGCACAGTTAGGATGCTTTTGCTAATAGGAAAATGACTATTATTGACAGAAACATATCATACGGATGGAGATGTAACACAACATTTTCACCATTTTTACTTTTCCGGCATGAGACAACACTTCCGGGACTATCATATAATAATTATTTGTTAAAATACAAGTTGTAGCCAAATGCGTGCCCTTTACAAGTTGAATGAAATATTTAGATAGTTGAGTAATTGCTTGAAATATAGACAACAGTATACCGAATACCACTAATGAATTTAAATCATATTGTATATAGTGTTAAAGTATATCTGAATGTAGGTGTTGTAACTTGTTAGATTCTCTTCATTGGCAGCTGACATTTTATATTGTAACAGTAAACTAATGCTGAATAATGGTTCATCTGGCAATTGCTACCTGCTTGGATATTGAGTTGTAAATACGTAAGGGATTAGATTTTTTGGTAATGATAAATGACTGTGGTCAATTTTTTATCCTCACTGGACATGGCTTTTGATGTAAATACCACAACATTGAAATCATCTTAAACATATTTGAAAAGAGAAATATTGAAATCATGAGACTTTGAAAGTTCCCTATGGAAATTAGTGAAATATAAAATGAGTGAATAGACTTTAGGTATAGTTTGATCTATAATGGATTGGGTTTCTGGATAAATATGATTAAGAAAGGATTTTCATTAGAGTGATTAAAATGAATTTATTTTACGTAGTATGAAGATGGATATCTTTTTTTAAACATATCATTTGTTTAATTTTTTGTATTTAGCAAGGTCATGTTATATTGTGTTTTAACTTGTGAAAATCATGGAATATACCCTCACATTAAAACAAATGTTTTTGACAAATGAATGTCATCCCTACTTTAAGCCTAGCTTATAAGTGGTACCATTTAAACATTTAAAGTTTGCACTTAGGGAAAGGACAATTGCTTTTCAAATTATCCTTTTAGATTATATTTGGCATAATATAAATTATTATATTTTATACTCTCTATTGCTTTACAAAATAATTTTTAAATACTTATAGTTAGATAATATTTTATTTTTAATTTTAGATTATAAAATATATTTTCCTAAAATATTATTAATTGAACATTATGAAATAAAATTACAATTTATATATTTAAATACTTTTAGGATAACATTCTAATATTTAGATATTATACATTTAATATTTTATAAATTATATATAATTAAATATAAATATAATATAGATTTTACATATAATATTGATTAAATTTTTAAATATATTATATGTTTAATATTTATTTATATTTGTTTAAATATATATTTAATTTAAAAAAAATATATATAAAAAATATATTTATTATTTACATATATTAAATATTTAATGCAAAAATCTATTTATATATCCCTCTCTCCTCTCTCTTTATCCCTCTTTCCCTCCATATCCACCTCCATCTTCATTTGAAGCTATCACTTCTCTATCGAGAGCTTTGTTGCACAAACATCATTTGCTAAATGACCTAATTGACATCATGTATTGCACAAATGCATGAAAAAAAAATGATTTTAAAATTGACCTTCCAAACATCTTCGGTGTACCCATTGCACACCAAGGTGCAATTGCTAGTATACTAATCACGCATACGCATTCATTTCTTAAGTGAATGATATAATAATATACTAATGACGTCACCCACGTTAGATTCACTTTCTTTGACGGAATTGTGTCACATGTTACATTATACTATCCTCCCTCTAGAGGTCTTATTTGGTTAAATATATTACCTAATCTGCTATTTTATAATCTATTTTTGGTTTTGTGGACCTGAAAAGTTTTCTTTAGTTATGTTTTATTATTATTTAAATGATGACCCACAAAAATAATTATACGGTGTAACACTATCTTTCATTTAGAACTCTTAACATACATGAATCTCACTCACATTATTCTATTATTCATCTAGAATTTTTATTTGATTTATATTTGATTTTATTATTTTATTATTATAAATTTAATTAGTCTAAAATTGTGCTTTATTCTTTGAATGAAGACTCACAAAAATAATTATATGATATAAGACATTAATTCAACTCTTAATATTATTAAAAAATCTTAAAAAAATATATATAAGATTAAAAAATTGATATTACATTAAAAAGCAATAAGAATAACTTTTGACATTATTTAAATTGATAATAAATATATTATTTTTTATAAAACATATTATATTATTTTAATAAAAGAATAATAAAAGTACTCACCTTTGAGAAAATTTTTAGAAGTTCATTTTGTTTTTTAATTGTATTGCATGTCAATTAAAGGGAGCTGGATATAGTGTGTGAGCGAATGGTAATGATGAATATGTACCATGTTCATCATGTACAAAAATGACCTAGATGATTTAGGTTTGTTAATAAAAACTTTCTTTATGATTAATTTAGTTTTATTGAGAGAATATAATCAATTAAGTGTAAATAAATTAATCTTTGATAGTTTGCTGTTGAGTTTGAATGGTGTTTGAGTGAGAAATTTTTAGGAGGAGGTCATAGTAGGTTTATAAATTAGGTGTTGGAATTTAGAAATTTTCTTTATTTTTAGTGCATGATGATCTAGAGAAATATTGTTTTTAAGTCTCGCGGCATTTAGTTGGCTTAAAATTTTGAAATTTGTCTCTCATCTTTAGAATCTAGTTGGTAGAAAGTTTATATAATTCATCGGAGACATGCAAACCTAGTTTCATAGTTTTTTAATGAGTTTTGATGCCTATTTTAACACATTGGTGTTTCCGAATGAATCTACAAAACCTTGTAAAATTTTCAAATTTCTCTATTCTAGCAATTGTCCATGTGCTTATATGTTGCCACCAACCTCCAGTTCCATTTTCATGGTTCTCAAGACTCCATTTCCATTTTCATGGTCCTCAAAAAGTTTTAGGGTCAAAAATAAATTGTTAAAGTTTCTACCAAAGGGCCTTGGTTACAAAGGAACCCCTAAAAATCAGATTGTTGTGCAAAATTTTATGTGTGCTTGTGACAATGATTGTGTCATTTCAACTACTATGAACTTAAATGGTGAATTTCAAGTTTCAAATATGGAACTATATAAATTAATTTTAATTGTTTTATTTGGTCACACAGAGCATAAAATAATTGTTTTCAAGGTTTTAAATACTTCCTTGAGGTCGTCACCTAAATTGGCAATTTCATTTAATTTATTTATTTTTGTTTTGAAAATATTTAAAGTTAATCATATGGCTTTAAACCTTTGGTCAACGACTTTATCACTTTAATAAGAATGTGGCACCTTAATCTGGCATGTCTAAAGGGATTTTAAGCGATAATTTATCATTGGTTGAGTTGAGTGTCCAACATGGCAAGCAATCCACATGTCCAAATGGCGCTCCATCACAATTAGCAAAGGAGAGGATAAAGAAAAGTTGCGATGTGCCAAATGAGGGTTTGCTTTCACGTGTGTTTTAATGTTCTCTGATTGTTGCTCTTATTCATTTGAAGTAGCGCCACAATGAGATTCATGTTCAACATTTAAACTTGTAATGATCTTCAGGCTAGCGATAGTATTGCATTATTTCATGCCAAAGGAAGATCTGGGAGAGTTTTTGATGTCTTAAACTATTCAAATTTGTTCTCATGTCCAAAGTGTTTCCTGGAGCATTTCTCACACGTAGGCATCACTTTTAGTGGTGTTTTGAACATTTTTTATTGCTGGCAACATAAAAAAATGACCCAACCATGATTAAAAACTCCTATGCACTATAAAAATTGATCTGTAATCATTTTTTATACTCTAATGTGCCTCTTGAATTCTGACAAGTAGTTTTTAACCATCCGCCAATGTGTAAAATTGACCAATATATTTTAGATCCAACAATAATATTTTTCGTGGTTGATATAAGTTTTCCACAGTTTATGATAGTTGTAAACTTTTGGATTTAACTGTGTATACTTTTTGATCGATATTTTGTATCACACTCACTGACTTTCCTCTTCATGATGATGGATCACATTCATCACTGAATGTGATCTGAAATATCAATTAAAAAGCATATACAATTAAATCCAAAAACTTTCTCTACAAATTCTTTTCGTATTAAATCTAATCTCATCTGTTCTTGTGCTCTGTTGGCTTGAGACAAAGGGAGTCAGGTTAATAACAATGAACTCACTATGGAAACTGCTACGTAGTAACGTAAACCAAATATTGTTGAAGGAGGCAAGAAGAATGCCGTGGGAAAAATTGCGTGAGATGAGTATGGAGTAAAAGCTCTGATTAATAAGACGCGCCTTGAGGGTTTCGAATTGACCAAACAGATCGAAGTCTCTCCAAGTTGGAGCTACCCAAATCAACGTGGCTGCCTCAAAGTGAATTTCAAGATGATCTTAAGGATGTTGCAGGCTGCAGGAGGCTCAAAAAGGTTATCCAATGCTGAAGTAATTCTACCACAGATACAACATAAACGTGGAATAACAATCTAGGCTGCAATAAATACTGACTATTGAAGTTCTCTAGTACTAAGATGTGCCAGAAATTTCAAAACTAATATTCTGGTATGTTACTCTTTTAAGAAAGCGTCATTTATTTCTCCCTTGTTCCATATTAATGGATCGATAATGCAGAACGCATGTTTAAATGAATGCTCTGTTATTCTTTTAAAAAGATTTAATGGAATCTACATATGATAAATCAGTCACATGCTATATCGAATCGATTATCAACTTTCCTATAATATATGTGCATACTGTATTTAACATATTGCCTATGGGTAAAAATAGGCATGCTGTCACATCAGATGGATCTTTTCTTCTCTCTGCTTGATGATCTAAATTGAACATATCTGGTATATATGGCATGGGAGGTTTATAACCGATTCTTCCTTCCTCCTAGATTTTGACCTTCCAATAAATGCATGATGTAAAAGCAGTTACCTATCGAAATGCTGACTTCTCCTCTTGAGTGAAATCAGCATCTCATTCGGTAGCTCGCGATTAAGAGGCATAGATCATAGCATGGATCGGCCGGGAATGGAAGTATTGATAAGGCTCACATGCTGAAGTGGTTAAAACGCCGAGCCTTTTAAGGAAGCATGGCTGTGAATGGTCTACATTTTCTTTCAAGGTTTGTGATATCTTATCGATCTGGTTAATTTAGATGGTAATGGCCATACCCTGGGTGCCAGACATGTTCTTCAAAATTATTAATTGAGCCTCTATTTGTTTATGTCACAATGCGAAGGTTCTATACAGAAGTGTGTTCATTTTCATAACTTATTAACGGTCCCTATTATAAATTTAATTGCATGAGAATAACTACAATAGGGGAGAGGGGTCTATAGTAGAGCACCCTAACTTTGCGTTTCTCAAAATCCTATGTGGAAATTTCAAATCACTCACAATTTTGTACAACAGTTTATTTGGCAACTCATGTGCTTATATATTTCATTTTAGGGCCACATAATCAAATATGATGCCACATCAGCATGCTTTTTGCTGAGGTATCCAAAAAGGCCCCCAAAAAAAGTGAGATCAATAGTGGTGCACTAAGTCATGTTTTATCGGTGCGCTGATGTGGCATCACATGATTTGTCACTTTGCATACTTTATGGATAAAAAGTGTTTTGCAATTCGATATTAAAGTGCTCCACTATGGGACCCACTGAGGACTATTGCTATCCCCACTATTGGACCCTACTCCATTATGGGCCCCTCTCCCCTAGTGAAGTTTGTTCATATTCATCTGGAATTTTTATGTGCTTAAGCATTACTATATTGCTTGCTCAATATAACACAATTATAATTTAGCTAAAGGAACTAATTCCATGTAAACTATAAGGGTTTCAACATTATCTTACAAGCATGTCAAATTATCATCATTTAAACAATTTTTATTTAACTTTATAAAAAATTAGTAGATGTTCTATGTTGAGAATAATTGTGAAATTTATTTTAACTCTTTTTAACACCTTGATATATAGTTTATGGTATTTTGTGTATATAATGAATATTTATGTAAGTATTTATATGCTTATTCTTTTAGCAACTCTTATCATATCTTGATATATGAATATTGAAAAGAATAGTTAGATAAAAGATCTAATTTTATGCCTTAATATTGTTAGCATGTGTATATGAAATATTCTTTCCCAAATCTTTGTACTTCCAATGTTAAATTACCAATAGCCCAAGATACCAAGTTAGATATATAATTCTTCTTGTATCATATCCTTGTAGGGAAATGAGATTATGCAAATCAACATGTATTTATTTCAACTCTTCGTTTTATTGATGTTACTATTTTCCTTAGATAATAATTTAGCAATTTGACATGAAACCTATCTAATCTCGAGACATTGTAATTTGATATGAATATTATATCTTACTATATTATGATTAAGATAATTAATGCATGTCATGCTTGTTTGGCCTTTGAAGGTAAATAAAAGTTGATTATGTTGTTGTCTTATTATTTTTATGACTCTAAATCCTTCTTGTTAAGGGGTTAGATAAGACTTTTAGTTTATGGTTAGTGCAAATTATTGCAAATTATGTCACTTAATGTTTTACCATGTAATGAACTTGTTTAAAGATTAAATGATAATGGAAGAGTACTTACTTCTTTTATCACTACTTATCCCACTAAATAAGTGGTTGCCACTCACCACTAAACAAGTGGAAGAGTTTAGTTACTTTATTCAATCTTAAGTTTGGTTATTGACATCTTGGTTGTCGCTCACCACTAAACGAGTGGAAAGTTTAATAATGTTATTTATTCAATATTATGTTTGATTATTGACTCTTGGTTGATGCTCACCATTGAACAAGTGGAAGAGAATGTGTATTTCTTAATTTGTTACTTACTCCATTGAATAAGTGGTTGACACTCACCACTGAATAAGTGAAAGCTTAAATTAACTTTTTTATCTAAAAGTACAACTGCAAAAGTAGATACGTTGATTCTGTATTCTTAAATATTATCATTGGAATTAAACTTTCGTCATATGCTCTCACCTTGTCATTATAGACCTTAGTGATAGAAAATAGAGTTGATCCAATGATTATTAGATGTTTTCCTTATTTTGACGTTAATCTAGATATTTCACCTAATATTTGATTATGGAAACATTTTGAATTATCCTACTATATTCTTCAATATTATCATTAGAATTATACTTTCATCGTATTCTCAACCCTTGTCATTAAGGATCTTGGTGATAAAAAATGAATTCAATCCAATGATTATTAGATGTTTTCCTTATTTTTTGTTTATTTAGATATTTCACTAAATGTTTTATTATGAAAGCTTTATGAATTATGCTATTGTATTCTTAAATCTCATGATTGGAATTAGCCTTTTGTCATATGCTTTCACCTCTCCATTAAGGATCTTGGTGATAAAAAAATGGAGTCGATCCAATGATTATTCTATGTTTTCCTTATTTGTTGTTAATATCTAGATGTCTCACCTAATATTTGATTATGGAAACATTATGAATTATGCTACTGTATTCTTAAATCTTATCATTGGGATTAGACTTTCTTTGTATGCTCTCACCTCACCATTATAGATCTTAGTGATAAAAAAATGGAGTTGATCCAATGATTTTTAGATGATTTCCTTATTTGATTTTAATATAGATAATTCATCTAATGTTTTATTATGGAAATGTTGTGAATTACGTGTTGTATTCTTAAATCCTATCATTGGAACTAGACTTTCATCGTATGCTCTTGCCTTACCACCATGGATCTTGGTTATCAGAAAATAGAGTTTGAACCAATGATTATTAGATGATTTACTTACTTTATGTTAGATAATCGAATTAATACATTTCAACTAATATCATGTTTAGGAAAAAAAAAATGATGTTGCATTTGAGTGGGTGGCAACCAATGAAGAACTATTTGGGGAAACCTAGAACCAAAAAATTGTTGTATACCCATTAATACAATGCTTAGAAATTATGACTATCAAATAAAAATATAGTTTCATTTCTAAACTAAGATTATTGGTGTTGAGAAGTTGTTGAGCTGATTTAGCATTATTGTGATTGATGTCAAAACCTGGGATCTGGAAAGTTGTGCTCCGGATGATATACATAAATGATCTATCCTATCGAGTACTATGATGTTGCATAGTGTGGATGTGATCCTTGATCCAGATATGGCAGTACATTTTTTTGGGACATCTATGGAAGATAGTTAGTATAGAATATTGAAGACTAATCTTTTGATGTTGGCTATTATGCTCAAAGCTTATTTTGGGTATCCTTGCTATCTAGACATTCATGTAGTATGTTACAAGCTTTGGTATGTCTAATTGTATTTCTCTGGTTGATACTGAAATTGATGAAAATCAAGACTTGGTCTTGGTTGTGGCATTCCCAATGACTCCAAAAGATATTTCATGTAATTCGAAGTTTGTTATCTTTTGATAATTATGCTATCTTATGTATGACCTATTTATGGGTCCCATGGTAATGTGGTAAGAAAATATTTATGTGCGACCTATTCCTTGGGTCCAGTGCTAGTGTTCCAAGCCTTATTGAATATTTAAAGGTTGTTCTTCAAAGCCGATGTGTTTTGATAGGTGCATGTGTCATAGAAAAAATGACCCTTTGCTTGACATGAGATTAATTGGACTTGATGAGGCCTTGATTTAGGTGTTGTGAGGCATTTTATGCATCCACACTAAGTCTTGGACCTTTGCAAACTAAATAAAATGCTTTTAATACATCTTAAGAAGGTGTTGTGAAGTGTTGTAAGACATATCTACTTTTTCCTAGACTATATTTATTACAATTCACCTAAAAATTACCCTTTTACACATCATCAAGTCCTATTTTGAAGTGTTGTAAAGTCTTGTAACAAAATTTCACACTTTTCTAGGCACAACTTCACTTTTTATCCCTTTCTTATGACTTATTTGACTCCTTTATACCTTCATATACTTTAATTAAGTATATTTTTGAATGTAAACCTGATAAATAACATTAAATACAACATATTTCTTGACACATATTTTCAGCTCCTAGGTGGGACCCATTCACCATGGGTGGTGAATGAGTCCCCCTTTGGCCCCAAATTCAAAATATTTTAAATTCATTTTTTGGGTTTTTATTCAAAAACACTTGATGTCAGCCTATGATGAAGTATGAACGGTTACTAAGGCACAAGAGTGTATAAATAAGTGTTTTTCTTCTTATTTTACATCTGCTAATCTCTTATCATTAAACATCCACCAATCTTCCATTAAGCAAGTTAGGGCTTTCACATTGCAAGTCATTAATTTAGCTTCCTAAGACATTCAAGGGAAGATTCTACATGTTATGTTGTACACTTTTACGATCAATCACCATGGAAAGGTAATCTATTCCATTATTGCATGTTTTGTTCTATTATTTCATCATTTTGGTTTAATTACCTAAACAGGGTTTTACCAAGGCAAACCCCCATGCCTTAACATTCAACATTTCTTCTTCTCTTCTTGTGTGTTTGAAGATTTAGGTCGTTTGGAAGCTTACAAATCATTGAAGATCGAGTTGCAAAGTTGTTAAAGTCCTCTCTTCATCATTCAAGTCAAAATATCAACAAAAAGTCATTTTCAAATATGAATCTGACAGTTTCAGAAGCAGACACTTGTAGAGAGCAGAAGTGCAAATTTAGCTCCATAGAACATATTCTTGATTTTTTATATTCCTTTAGGTGGAATAATTCACCACCCATGGTGAATGAGTCCCATCTTTAGGCTTGAAAATTGGTTTTTTCAGAATTCAGCCCTAACAGTCAGAAACCTATTTCTTGAACTTTTCACCAAAAGCAGGACTGATTCACCATGCATGGTGAATCAGTCCTAGTGGTGATTAAAAGTTACTTCAAGGACATTCCAAAACTCTTCAGTAACAACAATATGCTTCTAGGTGCACTCTGATCAGTCTCATCAGCTTCTATTTTCATTTGCTTAAGTTTCTAGTTCATATTTGCAATCAACATTGTGTTTTCCAGCATCTTGCATTAGATTAGTTTACATTCATTCATTTTCATTTATAAGAATTCAAACACATCTACACACACTTCACATCCATTTCCCCTTTATCCTTTCATTAATCTTGAATGAAACATTAAGCATTTTTAACCTTATTCCTTCCCTTTAAGGTGAAAGATCCCAAAAGAGTAAGTGACTAATAGGGTCCCAAAAATTTATGTTTCATTTTGGTGAACTCGACATGAAAACAGACAACCAGATCAAGCAATAAGAATGATACCTTTGATAAAATAGACAACCAACTCAAGCCTTCTTCTCATATCCTCACCACTATTGTTACTCAACACAATTCAACCCTTCATCATCACCCTATGTGTACGAAGAAACAAGCTCACAATACACCCACCCTAGTTTTTCCAACTCATGGTCTTCATGATTTTCCTTTCATAGCCATCAACCCTTCCAACAACCCTGCACTGAACATCCATACCATCACCAACCATTCTACCAAGAGATCTTTACCCTTGGTACATCCTAAATCGATATATAAATAAACTTAGTTGTTGCTCCTTGCCTTGTCATAGTTGTAGTACCATAACATGTACTCACTATTACATGTTTTGCATCCATTTCAAGGG
The DNA here is from genome assembly GCA_007258455.2 of Sequoia sempervirens. Classification (NCBI taxonomy): domain Eukaryota; kingdom Viridiplantae; phylum Streptophyta; class Pinopsida; order Cupressales; family Cupressaceae; genus Sequoia; species Sequoia sempervirens. The sequence continues at coordinate 13,634 of VDFB02010635.1, forward strand.
GAAACATACCATCATCCATGCTAGGATCACCTTTGTCTTGTACTAAGTGGGGGGGAAAGGGTTAGAAAGCCTTATCCCTGTATGTCACTTGTCATTGTCTCTTTTGGCTAATCGTTAACCTTTCATGAATGTATAAGAGCAAGCTTAGGATGTGAATGACATGCCTTAAGTTGGCTTGCATATGACATACTTCTCTCTTTCATGACGTAACTTCTCAGAAACATATGACTTGGCATAGGGATTTTCGAGTAAGCTCTCATATCTTCTTCCTTCTCTCTTCTTCTAATTTAAAACAATTTCTCATAGTACAGGTGCTCGCAACTGCTTTAAAGTGGGTACATACATCACCACTCACATTTCATTGTGTGATTTTCTCTTTCTTGTAATGTGCTCTCTTGGAAGCATTAGGTACAATGTTGTTCAGGATGAGACCCTGCACTTGTCCTCTTTTAGAAATAAGATGAAATAATTTGCACTTTACCTTCTCTTGGAGACATTGAACATGATGTTATCTAAGAAGAGACATTGCACGAATTAAGAAAAATCCCTTTGAACATCTTTTACATTTTGCATTTTTGCTACCTTGCATAATGCAGCTTGCATGACTGTGGTACTTTGTCTTTTTATTTTTATTTCCTTGTGGCACCTTATTAAAGTTATCAGTGGGTATAACTTTGATATGGTTGAGCAAGAAGCCCACCTAGTGGCATGACTTTTCCCCATAGCCAATTTGTGTTTGTGAGTGCATACCAACTAGCGTATGTATCTTACCTTTTTTGGATTTCTCACCCTGTGGACAACTAGTTTTATGGTCCCAGAGTGAGTATGTTGAGGCCTTCTCACCCCGCAGATGACTTGAAGTTCTGTGGCCCCAGAGTGAGTACATCTTTTCCACCCCATTTCTCTTTCCATCTTGCCTATGCATGATTTTGTATCTTGGGGGCTTGATTTACATGTGGATCTCTTTTGAATGTCTATTTTAGTGTGAGTTTGAAACAGGTTCATCCTTTCACTAAAGTGGGGGCTAAATGTGCCATAGAAAAAAGGACCCTTTGCTTGACATGAGATTAATTAGACTTAATGAGGCCTTGATTTAGGTGTTGTGAGGTATTTTATGCATCCACACTAAGTCTTGCACCTTTGCAAACTAAATAAAATGCTTTTAGTGACATCTTGAGAAGGTGTTGTGAAGTGTTGTAAGACATTTCTACATTCTCCTAGACTCTATTTATTACAATTCAACTAAAAATCACATTTTTACACATCATCAAGTCCTATTTTGAAGTGTTGTAAAGTCTTGTAACAAGATTTCACACTTTTCTAGGCACAACTTCACTATTTATCCCTTTCTTATGACTTATTTGACTCCTTTATGCCCTCATATGATTTAATTAAGTGTATTTTTTAATGTAAGCCCGATAAATAACATTAAATACAACATATTTCCTGACACATATTTTCAAATCCTAGGTGGGACCCATTCGCCATGGGTGGTGAATGAGTCCCCATTGGCCCCAAATTCAAAATATTTTAAATTTCTTTTTGGGTTTTAATTCAAAAACACTTGATGTCGACCTATGATGAGGTATGAATGGTTACTAAGGCACAAGAGTGTATAAATAAGTGTTTTTCTTCTCATTTTACATCTCCTAATCTCTTATCATTAAACATCCACCAATCTTCCATTAAGCTAGTTAGGGTTTTCACATTGCAAGTCATTAATTTAGATTCCTAAGGCATTCAAGGGAAGATTATACATGTTATGTTATAGAATTTCAAGATCAATCACCATGGCAAGGTAATCTATTCCATTATTGCATGTTTTGTTCTATTCTTTGATCATTTTTGTTTAATTACCTAAATGAGGTTTGACCAAGGAAAACCCCCATGCCTTAACATTCAACATTTCCTCTTCTCTTCTTGTGTGTTTTGAAAATTTAGGTCCTTTGGAAGCTTACAAATCATTGAAGATCAAGTTGCAAAGTTTTTAAAGTCCTCTCTTCATCATTCAAGTCAAAATATCAATAGAAAGTCATTTTTTAGATTTGAATCTGACAATTTTAGAAGCGGGCACCTGTAGAGAGAAGAAGTGCAGATTTAGCTCCATAGAATATATTCTTGATTTTATAGATTCCCATAGGTGGAATATTTTATCATCCATGTTTAATGAGTCCCATTTGTAGGCCTAAAAAGTGGTTTTGTCAGAATTCAGCTCCTAGCAGTATGAAACCTGTTTCTGGAACTTTTCACTAGAAGCAGGAAGCAGGACTGATTCACCATGCATGACAAATTAGTCCCAGTGGTCATTAACAGTTTTTTTAGGGACATTCCAAAACTCTCTAGTAACAACAATCTGCTTCTAGGTGCACTCTAATTAGTCTCATCAACTTCTATTTTGATTTGCTTAAGTTTCTAGATCATATAATTTGCAATCGACATTGTGTTTTCCAATATCTTGCATTAGATTAGTTTACATTCATTCATTTACATTTATAAGCATTCAAACACATTTACACACATTTCACATGCATTTCCTGTTTATCCTTTCATTAATATTGAATGAAACATTAAGCATTTTTAACCCTATTCCTTCAGTTTTAAGTGAAAGATCCTACAAGGGTAAATGTCTAATAGGGTCCCAAAAATATCTGTTTCACTAGGCTGACTTATTTTTTCTACAGGTACATGCATACATATATATATTGAACATCTCTTTGGTTTTGAATGAGAAGTGTGGGGTGTGTGCGAACAAAGGAAAAGGGTGTGAATGATTATGCGACAAGAAACAAAGAAGAAAGAGGAAGGAAAGTGTTAGGAAGAAGTAATTAGTAGTGTAGAAGTTGTGCAAGGAAGGTGTACAAAATATTCTTGACTAAATCTGTTGCAGATAGATATTGTGCTCTAAACCAAAACTAATTTCATGCATATGTAGATGTAGCTTCATCAGTTCATGTTTTTGTCAGTGAGACTATTTTGTTTTGTATTAATCAGGCAGTGAGCCCACCAACAGTGAGCCCCTTGTAAAAATCAACTTTATCAGTGTCACCTTAACCAATGTTTTATAATTGATAATTAGCATTCTCCATGGTTTTTCCCTTCTTGGGTTTCCACATAAATTTTGGTGTTCATTGTGGGTATGTGTAGGATCATGATGGGCCAAAAAGTGGCGATATGATGGGTATGTGTAGGGTATGTGGCTGACGACTTTTTTTTTACCCAAAGTTGATGAAATGAAAATGGTTTTAAAGGAGTTTCTTAGCTTTCCACCAATATAAATTATGCTTTACTTTGAATTTAATAAATAATTATTATTCATTTCTATTTGAATTACAACTAAAGTCCTCGATTGATAGACCTGATTGAAAACCATCTTATAGCTTTCTTCAAACAGTGATCACATTTTTTGAATCTGAAACATGTGTCACATCTCTATGCTTTACATACTATAGGATTAAAAAAAAAAAAAATTGAATTTCATGAAGCATTGACCAAGTTAAGGTGGTTAATATACAAGTTTTATATTTTAAAGTTGTAATAAAAAATTCATAATTAATTATTTACTTGGAAAAATACAAACAAAATATGCATCACATTGAGACATGAGTCCTACTTATATCTAAAAATCTTATAAAAATATTATCATTTTAGTGTGGTTAGGTGGCTGACCGACACCTACTTCTTTATTTTTTTCCCCGAATTTAAGTACTACTGCATTGAAATTTCAAATTTTCACTAAATAGACTTTAAAAAAAAATAAACCTAGTAGTTTAGAAACTACATTCAATTGGATACATATTCTATTGTTATATATTTTTGAAATAATATAGATAAACTATTCAAATTTTTACATCAAGTTGTCTAACTTTGATTTTTCTGAATTTTTTGCCACTTAAGGGACTATTTTTTCCATGATGATCCTGCACATACCCTTGTGCATGGTGTTGTTATGTGATTTCATGTTCATGTCTATTTGAGTACTATCTAATTAATTTAAGCTTGCTCTAGATTAATTAAAGTGAAGAAAATTGTTTTATGATAACTGATTCACCTCCCCTCTTAGTTATCTGTACTTTTCAACAATTGGTATCAGAGCTTCATCTCTTGTAGATAAAGCTTAACTAATTGAGGGAAATATTTGTAGTTTGAACAGATGGCAGGAGATTATTACTTTGATGAAGAACTGAAGTTGATGTTAGATTCAATATGGAAAGCACAAAATCTAAAAAATGAAGAATTGAAAGAAAACATGAACGAGAAAATTCTTGTATATTAAAGATAAGGGAGAAAATCTGGAAATTCAAAGTAAGATATAGAGAGGTCAGCTGGGAATTAAATGAGTCAATGGAAAGTATTGTGGATTTAAAGTAGTGATTGGATGAATGCAAGAAGACTGAAGAAAATCTCAAACAAAAATTAGAAGAAAATGAGAAGTTTGACCAAGAGTTAAGAGGGATGAAATTAGAAGCAAGAGTATGGGAAAGTAGCATAATTTTGGATCAATTCCTATCCCTACAAAAATGGTCACAAGGATAAGGGAGGACTTGACTTCTCGGGTGAAAGCTCAAATCAGAACACTAAGGGAAAAGACAAAGTAGTTGAAGCTGAAGCGAGATCTATTGTAACAAGCAAGGTCTGAAACTCTAGAACATCTACAAAATACCTCTAGTCAAGCAACCAAATGCTCGAAGGTAATTATCATTTAATGACTATTGTTTTCTATGCAAAAATTTTTGACATAAGGCTATAGAGTGTAGAAGCAAGAAGGAATTGAGTACTCAATGCTTTAACTATCACAAGTTTGGTCACAAAGAAAGTCATTGCAAAAGTCAATCATCTAATCCAACTAGAGGGAATGAAATGAATAATCTCTTTCATGGTAATTTATATCTATGCCATGGTTATAGTCACAAAGCTAATCAATGCAGATCTAGGATTCACTCAATTAAGTTACGAAAAAGATGTTACAAGTGTAGTCAACTTGGACATTATGCTAACACATGCAAATATGTTGCTCCAGAAAAGCCTGAAAAAAAAGAAGCTTGCAGAATCAAATGAATCTAAGAAGAATACCATCATGTTTTGGAAGAAAAAGGAAACAAGTGTGGGGAGCTCTTCTGTGGTGCTGGATCCCAACACAAGCTCTTTCAGAATCTGAGCCAACTTCCTTGGCTCAGGGGAAGTTTTGCAATACATATCAGGCTATTGGTTCCCCCTCTTTGAAGTAATATTGATTTGTCTTTGGCATGAATAAGTTTGATCTGATTGGTGATGTATGATGAAGCTTAAATCCTACTAATTGAAAAATGAAGTACAATTTATGGTGTCATCAATGCAAGTTTTTGGAGAAAAAATTATCATAAGAAATTAAGGATAAAAGGTGGAGTTTCAAATCATTTCTCATAGTTTGCAAAGAAGGAAAATAAGTTTCACTGAGAGATAAAAGGTTTGAAGAATCTAAATGCAATGATGGAATCCATGTTGGATGACAGTGAATCCAGTGGCAGTATTTCACCAAGACTGAGGTGAATAGAGTTGGACGAATTTGATCATCAGAAGATGAAGGAAATGGAACTAGGGTTGAAGACTAATGAATTATAGAATATAAGTACCCTAGGTATGGATTTATGGGGAGAATTCCCCTAGATTTCTGACAAAGAATCTATCTTGTTCTTGTTGAGTCGATTCAAGGATGGTAACATCATTTTGGACAAACCCTATCCGATCACTAAGGAAGCCATTGATGCTATTACTGGATTGTGTAGTCTTGGTGACCTCCCTGGGAATAAGACACTGAAATACATAAACATGGAGGAACTTGCTGGTATCGACAAAGATCCTCAAGCACTAGTGATAAATACCATTGTCAATCCTGCAGTAAGGTATGTTACTTATGGTATCTCTTACAAAATCTATTTATGAAATCGTGAAGGTTCTACTTTGACTATTACTATGTATCTTGCACATAATATAGTGAAGGAAAATAAATAGTTTGACTTGTGTAGCCTAACAATGGAAAACCTAATTAAGAATGTCAGAATTTCTTTGATTGAGAGTTATCCCTTTCAGTTTGGGTCTTTACTCATGTGTTTAGTATTTTACTTTATGAGTTCGCTACCATCAAAGGAGAATGTTAAGTGGAAGTTCGATATCCCTATTGGAAAGAAAGTTTATAGATATTTGGAATGTATGGAAGATAAAACAAGTGCATGCAAAGTCTATTTCTCATCCTTGCAAATGAATCTGTGCTCTGGTGTGATAGTGTCTAGTGCTATTCCTATCAGTTAGTTTGAGGAGGGTTCCTCCTCTGGTAAGAAGGATTTAGAGGTTGTCATTGGTGGTTCCCCTCTAGAACCTAAAAGTAGAAAAATTAACACAAACGATGTCATCACTATCTCAAAAGAGAAGGAGAAGGAATAAGAGTGTCTCCCTAGATATGTCTCTTTCGATCCAGATAAAATCCATTCAGTGTTGGATGAAGGTGATATGAAAAAGATTGGTTAAATGTGGTATGCCTGCTCTATGGATAGTAGGCCTAGGATTGAAGATGCTTTGGTTGATTATCTTCTCAAAAAGGGTATTACTATTTCACTTGTTTTTGATTCATTACTGGATGATTTGGTAGAAGTTATTGTAGAAAGATTGTTGCGGGAAGGATCTAAAGGCCATAAGATCCAAGCTATGATTGAGAGAAAGTGTGTCAAATCCAAACAAAAATTATCCAAGAACATTGGTGAGACAAGAAAATGCATTAAGGAGATGTCTAACATCTACAAGTATTGTCTCCAGTGGCCTACTGTTGTTGACAACTTTAGAACAAAAATTGAGGCTATTGAATTTGAATTGAATGATATTCGGAATTTTTTTGACTTCTTCAAAGATAAATATGGAAGAAAAAGAATAAGAGTTGGTGAGTTGCAAGCTGAGTTATTGTCTATTCAGAGACAGAGGGAAGATTTGGTTAGAACTTTCTAGTTGGTCAAAGAAATTGTTGAGGTCCAGTTGGATCATCTCTCTAGGATACTTTCTGTTGCAGAGGATTGTGAATGAAAGTGCTTGTCTCCGGACTGGTCATCTTCATTTATGTTGTTGGCTCTATTGGACAGTATGTGTGCCAGAATGGTTTCTGCAATGCAATCTTGGAAGAGGATTCTTCCAACTATGAGAGAAAGTTACAAGAAATTTTTTTGTGTGAAAAGTGTTATTTTTACTTGATCTCTTGAATGTTCATATTTGGCCCTTTTCCTTTGATGGAAAAAAGGGGGAGAAAAATGAAGAGAAAAACAAAAAAAAAGAGGAATTGAATTACTTGACAAAGGGGGAGCATTTGGAGTTCTTTTTTTTTTACAGTTTTTGTTTTTTTGAGTTTTTGTTGTTTTTCCATCAATGCCAAAGGGGGAGATTGTTGAGAATTTGTTGAGATGATTTAGCATTGTTGTCATTGATGTCAAAAACTAGGATCCGAAAAATTGTGCTATGGATGATATATAGAAATGATCTATCCTATCAAGTGCTATGATGTTGCATAGTGTGGATGTTATCCTTGATCCAAATATGGTAGTACTTCTTTTTGGGACATCTATGGAAGAAAATTATTGCAAAATAATGAAGACTAATATTTTTATGTTGGATGTTGTGCTCAAAGCTTATTCTAAGTATCCTCGCTATCTAGACATTCATGTAGCATGTTACAAGCTTTGGTATGTCTGATTGTGTTTCTCTGATTGATACTGAAATTGATGAAAATCAAGATTTGGTCTTGGTTGTGGCATCCCTATCGGCTCTGGAATATATTTCATGTAATTCAAAGTTTTCTATCTTACGGTAATTATGCTATCTTACGTATGACCTATTTATGGGTCCCATGGTAACGTGGTAAGAAGATCTTTATTTGCAACCTATTATTTTGGTCTGGTGTTAGCATGCCAAGCCTTATTGAATATTTCAAGGTTGTTCTTCAA